>BQNB010044425.1:0-44112 GCA_026074375.1 Tanacetum coccineum
AGGTACACGTTTCTATTTACCTTTTATTTGTGTTAACCATATACTATTACTAGGTCCTTTTCCGCTGCGTACTCGTGGCTAAACTAGTTATAGGTATATAAATCCCAACAACTTAGGTATGCACAAAAAATGTTTGCTAAATGGTTTTATGGCATTCTTCAACATGCTTGGCAAAAGAGGCTTATCATCTGCATCAATTGTACTTCAAACACTCTTTTACGCAAATGTCAAACTAATTATGCAATTGTGTTCCTATTTGAGATCAGGACGTATTTCGTTGTTTCATTTTAATAGTATTATCTGAAGGTCGAATCCCATTTTGACAAAGACCAGTTTGCTTGCTGAGTTGATGATCATCAATGGGATTGCAGAAACCGTATCTCAAGTACCCCTTTTATGCCTTTATCATTACGATATCCATTATTCTTGAGGTTCTCATTTAAGCAAGGTACGATTTTAAATAATGCAATGTTTCCTGTTATTTAGCGGGTTGATATAGTTTTTTTTGCATAAGAATGGTTTCACATTTCAGCATTGCTTTTGAATACAATAGCTGAACATATGTTCATATTTCAGGTGTTACATTTGGCTCTAGAAAAACATTACAACTTCAGTGCTTGTTGATGATCTTGATGCCGTAGCAAATGGTTATTCATGTGTTCGAAGTTATGTGAGGGGAGAAAGCGGTAAGATCCTCTCCTTCTCCACCTTAATATGGTATGTATATACTTTTGCATAATTGTATGACTTACTAGTATTCTTCGAAGAGCATTTTTTTGGCATAGCTCTTGGGTTAAAAATAATAAAATAGTATACCTTCTTGGAGCCCTGAACAATAACCTCTAAACCATACTCCCTGAACCATAAGCCCTAAAAACCATCGTGCTTATATTACCTTTGCTTTGCTTATAAGTGATAGTTAATTGCACTCTAATATTACTTTTACTGTATCCCAAATCAGGACTCATGAGTTGTATGTTTCGCTTGACGGAAGTGCAGAAACCAACATGATGTCCTAAAGGAGGGGAAAAGATCAAGAAGCCTGGATTGCTTAACTGGTCAAAGCTACGGGTTAGTATCCTATATTCAGGTCATTGTGCATTAGACTTCTTATTTACTATTTTTTCTGTTATTATAGACGTATAGTGTATTTGTTATTTTGTGTGTGCTTGAACGTGAAGTTCTCTGTCAACATTAGATCATTTTATGATCGCGCAAGTTATAAGTTTTAACTTGCTAATTTCTATAAAATATCTATACCTTTCACTAGAAACGAGAAAGTGTCTCTGGGACTTTGACTAGTACAAGTGATAAATCATAAGTTATAAGTTTTAACTTGCTATTTTCTATAAAATATCTATACCTTTCACTAGAAACGAGAAAGTGTCTCTGGTACTTTGACTAGTACAAGTGATAAATCATGTGGAGCTAAATTTATCAGTCCACTTTCAACGCCTTCAGCGGGTACTCGTAATCCCGTTATCGGACATTCACACTCTTTTCCTACAAAATGCACATCTTCTGAGTACTTATCAGATTCCAAACAAGATCAACAGAATAATAAGATAACTTTTCGCCACAAGACACTCCTATGGTATCTCTTTTGTTACTTTTTATTTTAGAAGTAGTAAGATCATACAAATACAAGAACTTATATACTAAAGTTCATTTATTATGTGATAAACCGACTAGCATCAAGACAATAGATCAAATTGATCTCTTAAGAGAGCAACAAAGGGTTTTGTCTCGTGCGGTAGCAATCCATTTAAGTACTCTAGAACAACTGTTAGACGAAACAGCGAGAGACACAAAAAAGGAATTTTCAAATGTAATAACTTATACCCTTGATTGAAAATTGATTTCTGTTAGTATAACAGTGATTATAACTTTTTTATAATGTTTAATATGTAGGTTAAGATAACCAGATTACATGATAACCATATTTCTGATTTAGACACATCATCGCGTCACAAAATGGATGAAGTTGAACAATCACGAGTGAGTGCTACCACATCTTATATATGTGTATGTATATTTTACCTTCCCTTTAAGCTCATTTTCACATCATATGTAGTCTTTTCTCGAGCTAGAAGCGCAATTGATGAAATCGTCACTTTTATAACATCATTTATCTCATGTTTCTTACCCATTTTATACAATTATTACATGAATCGATACTTAATCGTTTATATTTGAGATTTTAAGTAATTATGGAATACTTTGTGAAGATTAGCTAAAAGGAACACATTCTGGAGCTAAAAAGAATACGCCGTATCCATCAAGGAAGATACGACGTATATGTGCATGCATTTTACAAGAAACCACGAAGACCTATATGCGGTATCTAAGAGCTATCATACGCCGTATCCAATACGAAGATTCTAGAAGATATCAAACGTGGTCCATACTCTAAGAAAACATCTAATACGCCGTATTGACCTTAACCAATACGGCGTATCGAAGAAATTCCATACACTATAAATAGAAAACCTAAAAACGAGTTTTAGGTGTGCCTGATCAAAAATTTTGATACCCTAACCACAAAAGTCAATTTTCAGAAGACAAGAAGAGCAGAAGAGGTCAAGCAAAGCTACTAATTTCATAGGAAACACCTTGTAATTCCCGTACTCTTGATAATCGTTTGATTTTTGGTATCATTCGTTTAACTCGGTTAGTTTATCTTGGTTGTTCATTAGCATGCTTGTAAAAATTACAATGGTTAAGGGCTAATACCCTTGGGTATTAGCCATGTTTATGAAGATTTAAATGTTTGGTTTGTTTATATCGATTGCTTAATTTATCATTAGTTGTTGTTTATGTTTATCAATTCATACTTGTTTTATGTGCTTAAGTATGCGACCCATCATTCAACTGGATCTAGGATTGCAAAATATATAGCTAGCTAGATGCCGGGATGGCTCTCTATATCCGCAATTTATATCACTAGAATCATAGGATCACAAATATTGACCTATCTTTACTACTGGTTTATGTGAACAAGTTGGACTAGCAGGTGACCTGGGATCAAAAAATAACATACTGATTCCTTTGGTAAAGACTCGGACAGTGGACTACTAGTATATAAAGAGACGTTAAGTAATAAGTGGGTAAAGTCCAGATGGGCTAGGGTTTAATAAGATCACCATTATTAATCTCCTAAGATAGATTATAATCAGCAAATAGAATGCTTTATGCGGATGCGTTTAATTTTGACAGAATTCTTCGTGTCTAGGTTTTAAGAAGAAGTACCACCTAAATTTTGGAATGATATGCCGCCTCGAAATAAGCACTCATTGCACTAAAATAAACAAACATGCGTTTTAATTGGATTAATCATGGTTAATGCAGCTTTCTTATAATTGGCTAAAATGCTCTTCCATCTTTTGATTATGTACTTGCGTGTGTTATTGCGTTTAAAATTGATTTAAGTTACCATAAAACATGTGCCAGTCTCTCAGACTGAAAAACCCCTTTTATTCGTTAGAATTAGGTTTACCATAGGTTTAACATAGATTAGAATTAATCTAGTTTAAATGAACTTAATTTAGTTAACTAAAATATAGATAGAATAAAAGATTAACGCTCTCGCTCTTAGTGATCGACACTCTACTTACCAACGAAGCTACATCTTATCGGGTATACTGCCCATTAGTGTTGTTTTAGGTATAGTCGGAAAAATATAAATGTAAAACTTGATAAATAAATTAAATACCTATACTCAACGACACATCAAGTTTTTGACGCCGATGCCGGGGAGTGAAGTTGTTTAATCTTTACTTTTATTTAATATTTTGGTTTTAACCCTAGATTAACTTAACCCTTGGAATTAGTGTAATTTAGATTAGTGTAAAATTCTGTATATTTGTTTGTTTGCTTATGTGTTTATTTTGTTTGTTTTGATTTATTGTTTTATGTACACTGTTCTGGTCGATAACTTGATACGACATATTCAGATTAATTGAATACAACGTATCTAACCTTCCTAACCAATACAACGTAACTCATTCAGTAGACTAATATCGCGTATTCAAATAAATTGAATACGACGTATCGATCAGCTGATATAATAACAGATTTAGATTCTATGTATTTGATTTCCGTGCGTGATTTTATGTGTTTTCTTTCTTTCGAGCCTATCCTACTGATTGTTTATCCTCTGTTTCAGGTAGTGTATGACAAGGATTTCAACTGAGGAACTATTTCTACCTTTCGAAGAGCCGGAAGGAGAATTTCGCTCATCTAAGAAGCTTTTTAAGACACCTAGTATTCACGAATCTATTTCACCTAAATTCAATCTATTTTCTGATCTAGAAGAAAATTCCGAGGAAGAAGTTGTAGGAACAATGCCGGAAACTATGGAAGAATACATGTCCAAGACCCGAGGAGACTATGGATCAGGTGTTACTAAGCCTAAAATCGATGCCAATTATCACTTTGAACTAAAAGGCCAATTTCTCAAAGAACTACGTGACAATACCTTCAGCGGTTGGATCATGAAGATGCGAACATGCATATTGAAAAAGTTCTTGAGATTGTCGACTTATTCCACATTCTTAATATAACTAAAGATCAAATAATGCTTCGAGCTTTCCTTATGTCCCTCACTGGAGTCGCGAGTCATTGGTTAAGGAATGAACCATCTGGTTTAATTACAACTTGGGAAGCTTTAAAGACGAAATTTCTAAGCAAGTATTGTCCACCTGCCCGAACTGTTAAGAAAATAGAGGAGATCAATAACTTTCATCAAGAATCTGATGTAAATCTTTACCGAGCATGGGAAAGATTCAAAGAAATATTGATGAAATGCCCTCAACACTACTTAATGGATATGCAGGAGGTGACCTTGTTTTATAATGGATTGGATGTTCTGACTCGACAAATTCTTGATTTAAAAGGTGCCATACCAACTAAGACAGCTCCTGATGCAAAAGTAGCCATCCAAGAGATGGCCGAATATTCTCAAAAGTAGCACAACAGAATGTCTAAGTCAAGAAGTACTAAAATTTTGATGGATTGGCTGCCATACAAGCACAACTTAATAATCTTGGAAGAGAAATCAAGAAGGTTAATGAAAAGGTATATGCTGCTCAGGTGGGACGTGAGTTATGTAAAGGACCCCATTACACCAAAGATTGCCCCCTTAAAGAAGAAGGAAAAACCCTTGAAGAAGCATATTACACTCAATTTGGTGTACCTTTCCTACAAGGAGAGCAATATAGAGCAGCAGGTCCGAGATTCTACCTTAGAAATACTGCAAATCCTTCGTATCAAGAACGAAGACAGACAATGAAAGAGTCTCTGAGCAAGTTTATGAATGAATCTATAAAAAAGACATGAGGAAAACTCCAACATGATTAAAGAAATTCAAGCTTCTACAGATGCTGCTATCAGAAACCAACGAGTCTCGATCAAGACTCTAGAGATTCAAATCGGGCAAATAAGCAAGGTACTGCAAGAAAGGGGATTTGAAAGTTTACCTAGTTTTACCAAAACAAATTCGAGGGATCATTTCAAGTCAATCTCGATTGCTGTTGAAACGAATACGACTCTGATACGCCATATTGGATCCACCCGCTATGCCGCATCAAATCCACAGAACAGTAAGCTGTTTTTCGTACCGAGCCAAATGACTATTCCTTTTCCAAGTCGTTTGAATAATTATTGGTGTGATGAGAAGAAGGGATCGTATGGACTGCAATACTTTGATGCTTATTCAAATAGAGCTACACTTTTTGATGATTCCTTACCTCAAAAGGAGAAAGATCCAGGAAGTTTCACTTTACCCTGTTATATTAATCATATCTGTTTTGAAAAAGCACTTGCTAACTTAGGAGCTAGCGTGAGTGTTTTTCCTTTCTCGACCTACCTTAAACTAGGTTTAGGAAACTAGATCATACTAAGTTGACTATTGAATTAGCAGATAGAACAGTGAAACATCCCAAAAGAATTGCTGAAAATGTACTAGTAGGGATTGGTAAATTTGTTTTCCCCGTAGACTTCATCATTCTATATATGTCTGAGGATATCAATGTGCCCTTGATCCTCGAAATATCATTTTTGTCTACCGCCCACGTTAAAGTTGATGTGTTTAAAAGAAATATTACTTTAAGAGTGGGAGATGAAAATATTATTTTTAAAAGTGTTAAACCTACTAGTAGTTTGATTAAGAAGGTCTATATGTTAGGATTAAGAGAAAGGATGGACCTTGATTTAGAGGCTAGGTTGATAGGAGAGACTTTAATCCTGAATAGATCATTTGACCCATTGAATGGAGATTGCATTGAATTAAAAGATTTGAATGAGCCACTAGAGCTTAGAAGAAATCGAGTTAATGATTTGGAACCTACCATTAAGGAAGGTGAGGTTGTTAATGAGCCCATGATGAACTTAGTCGAAACTAGGTGTGATTTCATTGATGTATTAAATGATTACCCTAGTTATTGTGATTATGATAGGAAAATTCATGTTAATTGCCCTTATAACTTAAATTTTTCTTGCATGATAGGCTTTGAGCATGGTAGTACTAATTTTCTCCTAAATTTGTCAATCAATATAATGTCTAGGAAAATCTATAACTCAATAATGAAAGATAAGATTGACTATGAAGGAAAGAATGTAGTAATGACTTTTATGAGTGTGCCTGTTTTTTGTAGGAAATTTTTGTGTTGTTACCAATTTTTAAGTTATGGAGAACATGGATATTTACTGCGATAAGGAGATAGGAGATATCATTATTGGAGAACCATTTTTCAAGGTTTCGTCTGTTGAAGCAAGGAGGTTCGATGGATTGATTACAATCTACAATGGTGACGATAATGTGACTTATCAGATGATGCGATCACATCCTAGGTTCAAACACCTATCCAATGAACAATGCAATAAGATCACACCATTACTAAAGGTAGGTACACAAGACAAGCTAAATGGAATCTCGCACTCATACCAAAAGCTGAAGGGTTTCTACAAAGGAGTTTTAAATCTAGGACCCGAATTTATTCGAGATGCGAAGTTTGAAGAATGGCTCACACGCGGGCACATAAGCGTGCAAAAGATGAAATGAAGAGCCTCAAGAAAATTCTAACTTAAAGACTGTGCTATAAAGAAAAATGCTTCCCTGGAGACAACCCGGTTGTTTTTAATTATTTTTATCGAGTCTGTCCTCCTAGATATCAATACGGCGTATCCGCCCCACACCATACGACGTATTGATTGTCTAGACGTTATCCAATATTTTAATTTTCTGCGTTTAAAATATTATTGTCAGTTCTGTCTATACGGCGTATTGATTATATGATATGGCGTATTTGGCATACTGACCCGTACTCGGATACTTTTTACAGGTTTCATATGGCGTATCCTGGTTTTGGGATATGACGTATTAACTTCCTGTACAATTTTTTTATTTTTATTAATGATAGATTACCCGAGATAGGATTGCATGGTTTTATTATATCTTGCATAGGACCTCGTTACAAAGAAATTGACAACGTTGGTGGAGTGTCTGGAATCTTACGTGTGTTGTAGTCATGCTGGTATCTTGACGCATTTACAACACACATTCTTGTTCAAAAACTCAACATAGAGAATCTAACGAGCAAATATCAGGGGAGTTTCTTGTTCTAATTCTTTTATTTCCCCTTTTTAACTATTATGTTTATACAACGAGGGTGTTGTATAATTTACGTGGGGGGATGAGAATTAGAACGCTACTTGTCCTATTTTTCACAATAAAATGCTTAAATTATGTTTAAATTTAATTTTTGTTAGCGTACTTTTGTGAAAATTACTAGTTACATAACCTGCACATAAAACCCTCATTATATATTGTGAGGATTCAGCCTTATCCGTTTTTGAATATTTACCAAAATCCTATAAAAATATAGGATTCATCCTTATTAGATATGTGAAAGTGTATAGAAACATAAAGACGGTATTTTCTGTGAAATGGGGACTTACACAAAGATTTCCTACGGATTTATCATTTGTGGGAAATCCGTGGGTATTAACATACAGATTTCATATGTATTTATCAAATTGGTAGGTAATCTGTGGAAAATTACACACGACTTTCCCACTGACATAATCATTTTCTTTTACTCTTTTGATATAGTTACACGTTTACGTATATACACGTCTGTATACCTACATGCAAAACATCTATAGATACAATGAATGCCATAAGAGAACATGCAAAACATACATGTGTTGATATCCACACATATACAATGGTTTGTTCCACAAAAGGGTTATACCTAAACCTACATTCACACTTGTGATAAACAAACACATATATTATGAAACTGTAAACACATATTAAGACATACCAAGTAATGTGGGAATGTGAAAGTGTATAAAAACCTAAAGACCAAAATTTTATGGGAAATTCGTGGGTACTTACACACAGATTTACCACTGGTTTATCAAATTGGTAGGTAACCTGTGGGAAATTACACGTGACTTTCCCACTGACATAATCGTTTTTTTAAACTTCACAAAAAACACAAAAATACAAAAACAATATTATTTGTGGGAAATCAGTGTGTAAACTACCCTCTAATTTCACACGGATTTATCAAATAAGTGGGTAATCCGTTGGAAAGCTATGCCAACTATGTTAAGCGATAAGACAATAGCTAATCGGTGGGAAATTTGCGACAAATTTCCCATGAAAAACTTGGTCAACAAATTAGCGTGTAACTTGTGGTTAATACGTTGGAACTTTGCAACAGATTTCCCACGAAAATTTGGTCAATCAATTGGTGTGTAAATTGTAGCTTTTCCGAAATTTCCCATGACTTTTTTCCCGTGGGAAATTTTGGTGGGAAAATACAGTTTTTGTAGTAGTGTCGTTATGAGGAATTTAATCATCTAACACTAAGTACTAAGTAACACTGACTAATTTATCTGATAATTGATAAGATGCTATAAGTTCATATGACACAGTGAACTGAAATGTTTTAGAGGCATTGCTGATACAATTTTGATTCCATAATAAGATGGTTATGTGGATTATGAAGTGTTTCGATCCGCAAGCTTTGCCATTAATGTAAATGGAGAGAAGTGTGATTTTTTCCTAGGAGAGGCCTTAGACAACGAGATCTCATATCCCTTTATCTTCTTACTTTAGGTGTTTCACTTTAATGATGGAAAGAAACTTAAGAAATAATGAGAAGTTCCAATTACACTTTGGCTACAAAACCAATGAGATACTTGGGTGTCCCTCTTTTAATTAAAATATTGGGCATCAAAGAGTGAAAATGTTTGATGGATGAAATGAGAAATAGAATATCTAATTGAAAAAACAAGTTTTTGACATATGCTGATAGATTATAAATTTAAATTGATTTTATCATATCATCTTTACTTAATGTTATTATTATAAACTTTAAAAGAGTTATAAATTAGTTACTTAAAAGTAAAATTATTATTATACAAAAAGTAAAAAAAAAACTGTAATTACGTGTTTTTCTGAAATTGTGTGTTTTTATGTACAATAATTTTGGGACGAGAGAGTATATGTTTTTGCGATAATAACAAAAAAAATGTATATAAGTTGTTCATTTTTGTTTTTTGTATAGTTTTTTTGCTATTTAAATACGAACCTTTGACATTTAAGATTTTATGTGTATTTTGCTTTTAAATCACGAATAATGCAATGTTTTATTCTGTTATTTGCTAATGCAATGTTTTATTCTGTTATGTGCTAAAATGGACATATACATCATTCCGTCAATAAACCTTGGACAAAAATACCCTTTATGTTAAACAAAAATACCCTTTCCATAGGCAGCAGATTGACCCTTCTTAAATCCGTTCTTGGGGCCTCTCCAATTTATTATATGTCAATCTTTAAGGTTCCAAAAGGCGTGTTGAAGACTATGGAATCTATCCGTAGTAAGTTCTTCAACGGTGTTGATTCTTCGGATAGAAAGATTTCATGGGTAGCTTGGGACAATGTCTTAGCGTCCAAACTGAACGGTGGTCTTGGTGTCTTAAGTTTCTTCGCATTGAATCGTGCTCTTTTGTTGAAGTGGGTGTGGCGCTTCATTTCTGGCGATGGCTCTTTATGGTGTAAAGTTATTCACGCAATTTATGGCTCAAAGTTTGATCTTCATGTGACCGATCAACCCTCGATTTGGTGCTCTATTTTACGTGAAGTAAAATCTTTGAAAGATTCTGGTTTTGATTTTTCTTCGCATTGTAAGAAGCGGATTGGGGACGGGTCTTGTACTAGTTTTTGGTATGATATATGGTTAGCTGATGCCCCTCTTTGTGTTCAGTTTCCCCGTTTGTTTGCTCTCGAATTGGATAAGGAGATTGTGGTGGCTAATAAAATGGGAGCTTCTTCGGTCTCAGCTTCTTTTCGCCGGGACGTGCGTGATGGAGCTGAGCGGCAGCAGTGGGATGACCTTTCTTCAATTATGAACTCGGTTGTCCTCTCGTCTTCCAAAGATAGGTGGACTTGTGATTTGTCGGGAGATGGAGAGTTCAAGGTTAAAGTCATCAGAAACTTTATTGATGACTTGTTTCTCCCTTCGTCGGATGTTGCAACGAGATGGGTAAAATTCATTCCCATTAAAGTTAATGTTTTTTCTTGGCGTGCTCGTCGTGATAGGTTACCTACTAGAGTCAATCTTAGCCGTAGAGGTGTTTTGTTGGATTCCCATCTGTGTCCTCTTTGTAATGCTGCTATGGAGGATGTTCAGCATGTTTTCTTTCGATGTGACGTGGCTCGGGTTGTTCTTCGTAAAATTTGTCGTTGGTGGGATTTGGATTGGCAGGAGATTTGTTCTTTCTCGGATTGGGATGCTTGGTTCTTATCCTTTCGACTTTCTTCCCGTCTCAAGTCTATTTTAGAAGGTGTTTTTTATGTTGCTTGGTGGCGGATTTGGAGGCTTCGAAATCAGTTGGTCTTTGACGCTTCGCCTCCTAATCGTTCGACGATTTTTGATGACATTGTTTCTTGGTCCTTTTTATGGTGTTCTAGTAGATGTAATAGGGTTTTTTCTTGGGAGTATTGGTTAAAAAACCCCTATCTTATTTCTTTGTAATGTCTTTCTAGCTCCTTGCTAGTTTTTTTAATAAAGTTGCCGTTCAAAAAAAAAAGATAACGGAGAAAACATTGCATCATTTTTACATTTTAATAAAGAGCGATCCGCTCTTAAAAAACGTGCAAAGAAGTACACAAGTCTTAATACTCGATATTTACTTTTTTTATCCCTCTCCCACTTCCATCTTCTTTTCCGGCGATACTCGTAATACTCCATATTTACTTTCTTGTCTCTCTCCTACTTCTATGTTCTCTTCCAGCGATATTTGCTATACTACTCAGTCTAGGGGGCGATCAAGTCGTTGAGGAGTGTTTTTATGTGCTTTAGTTGAGTTGTGTAAATTGTTATTTTCTTTATTTGAGGTATATTTGTGTATAAATGGGGTATATTTATGTATTAAGTGGGGCATATTTAAGTGATGAAGTTGAGTCTAAGTTCACTAATTGTTGGTGAAGTTCGTTGTAGAGAGAAAAAAGCTAATGTAACATAAGATGACGATATTAAATAGGGTCTTAAGGTATATATATTACACCAAACCTTATGTTGGTAAGAAATATAAGTTACTTCCGGGTAATTGTAGTGAGGAGAGTTATTTACATATAAATAATTTACTCGCATATTAAAAGATTAATACTATTCATTCATTTTCTTATCAAATGAAAAAACTATTTTCACCATTTAAAAAAACAATATCTCATGTAATCGTTAATAGTTAAGCAAAAAAATTATGTAGATCCCAATCTGAATAGATCTTTCTAGCCTGTTAAGGGTGGTAGCCAATTCTGGTGATAGATCAATACTAAATACAAGAGAAAAACATATGACTATGAAAAACAATATAAGTTTATGCGGAACTAACTTATTACTGCTAAGTAAGAAAATTGAAATAAAAACAGACTTTGTATTATATTAATTGCTAGGTTAAAGATTGCTAACTAATATTTGTGAAACTTGTATATCTAACTAATTTCGTAGGGTTCCTTTTATACACCAAGGAAAAACCCTAACGGGCTTACAAAACGTGTGAAGAGATAATGCATATCTATTCCTATTATAATTCATGCAGTCTATTAACAGTACTAACTTTTTTATGGCTAGCGTAGTACTAACTTACTTAATCCCAACTACACTAACTATACTGGCTAGTTGTATTCTAACAATGTACTGGCAAGTAACTAATATAATAATATATAACAGCACTAATGACTTAGTCTATTTTCTTTAATCTTTATCAGCAGCACTAAGTCTTCACTAGCAGTACCAATATTGAACTAGCAGTACTAAGTTGTAGAGACTTCTAAACCCCAACAATCCCCCCTAAACATGATGTTTACTTGTTAACCTTCATGTTTCTTTAGTTTGAGCTTCTTGAACACCATGAGGATGTATCCAAACATATTGCAACTCTTTAACCTTCTCTTTGATGAACTTGAACTCTTTTGTGACTTTGTAATCTTTAACATTCATTAGCTTCCAGTCTTTGTCATCTTTTCAGCAATACAGCAAAACACCAACTAAGTTGGCCTTGTAGTTTTTGGCAAACTACCAGCCATAAACGGATTTGATGTTTCTTTACCAGTAGCCGTTTGCTCTGGAATAGCCAATGCTTCATTGCAATAACATGGTGCATTGATAACCATATAGTTTTGAGTAAACTAATCAACTATCAAAGGATTTGATGGAGGTCTTTTACCAAGAAGTCGTTCTTTGATTTGATCAGCCATAACTCTTTACTGTGAATCATGGTGAGTGAGAACCATATATTTTTGGCAAACTTATCAGCATTAACGGATATTGTGAAGACTTTAATAGAAGCAGTTTGCTTCTGGAACTAGCCAGTTCTTGTTGTCTGTTAGACCATGGTAAAACTAAGGACCATTTGTTGTGTGGTATGAACAAACACTTAAAGACCCTTCTCACTTCCATCATGGCTCTCCAGATTCATCAATTTACTTTTGATTCAGAATCTATAGTAAATCAAAACGCTTCACTTTCAGATTAGCTATCAATCTTAAGCGAAATCCTCTCAAGAGTTTTCTTTGTAAGATGGATACCTTCTTTTTGCATGCATATGAACTCAGTTACAATCTTTCTAGATTCATGTATGTACTCCACAATTCTCATAGAAATTCCAACTCTTAATTATCCATTTCTCTTGATTTTTCCAAAGATCACCATCTGCAGTTTCTTCAAACATAATCCTTAAATCACCCTAAAGGACTAGATCAACACCTTCAGGAGTAGTTGTTTCAAATCTTTGCATCACTAGATTGTATAACTCCTCAAGATCCATGCATATCAAACACTATGTCAACATCTCAGAAAAAAGTTTTGATAATCTAGAACTTCCATTCTGATTGAATATTTGTAGTAGATACATCTCCTGCTCCTTGTTGTTCAAGTGATTGAATTTTGTCTCCCAGTTGATAATGGAAATCTCTTTGTCAGAACTTCTTATCTATTATCTCTTCTTCATCAAGAAACTATCTTCAAGAAAGCTTTTAGTTGCTCTTTCTCTTCAAGATTAGCGTCAGTCTTTTGTCTTTTAGATTTCTTTGTTGCTTTCATCTTAAGTCTTTTGGCTGAGTTTTTCTTGATACTATCTTTATGTCCTTCTGCTTAACTTCAAACTTTAAGTACTGCCAGTTTCTTTGAGAACCTCTCATTATTGGATGTATCATCATTCTGCTGCCTTCATATATCTTTTACTGCATCATTTGAAACCATAGGTTTGAAGTCATCAACTATCTTCTTATGTCTTTCATACATACCTTGGATTTCTTCAAATGTCTTTGTTTTCAACTGAGAGTGTTTGTAACCACCCATATTCTTCATATATGTCATCATCAAATTCCTCAGTTAGATTTATTTTGGTGGTTATTCTATATCAGCAAGATCTTTGTGCAACTCTGAATTTTCTTGAGCAGCTATAGTTTCAGCAAGAACTTTGCTTCTCTCTTCATTTGTATACTCCTCTCTTTCTTCCTGTTGGAGCTTGGCTGTAAACAATGCATCAGCATCAATCCCTGCTTAAACTTTATCATACATCTCAGCTATAGCAGCCTTAGATGCTTCTTTTTATCTCTGTCTTTCCTCCTTTCCCTTTCCAACTCTGCTTGTTCCTTTCACTCATATAGTCTTGATAATTTAAAATCTGTTAGCAATAAGAGCAGCTTCCAACTGTCTTTCTCTTAACTTTTCTTTACTGGTGTTCTTTCAAAACCCCTTTACCTTTGTCTTTAGGGTCTATTGTTGGAAGTGGCTTCAGGGTTAAGATTGATCTTAACAGGTCTTTCTTTTTGAATCATTCAACTTATTTATTGACACTCCTTTTCCTTATACGTTCTCTTCTTTTATTTATCAGGTTTGGCCATAGTGATATCTTCATCATCATAAATATAATTGTGTTGTTTTGTTGGTGGAGTCATCTGGAGTAGCGTAAAAACTTTTGGTTTATAGCTTTGTACTAACTCATGTAATTACCAGCAGCACTACTCATGCTTTACCATGCAACACTAACAGGTTCTTCATTGCTTCTCCTTTTTCTAAGACTTCTGTATCATGTGTCACATTTAGCTCCTTAGTCTCTTTACTTAGCCTCCCCTCATTCACAACATCCTCTGTTTCCATGTAGTTTATACCATCAGTATCAAGATCATCAAAGGTACTATCATCCAAAGTTGGTCCAGGTTTAGCAATTTTTCTCCCCTATTTGGATCAGACTCATTACTTTCTAACATTTCTTCAAAGATAACCTCTTTACACTCTTTAACCAGGCTCTGTGGTGTGAGATGCTGGGTTTGAACTTCTTCTCCAGCTTCTTGATCCTAGACTTCAAGTGAAGAATCTTTTCAACTTGAGCATAATATTTGTTCTTCTTGTCACACATTTGTGAGACAGAAAAGAGATTGAAGTGTTGTAGTTCTTTCACAAAGCACATATCCTCAAAATTCTATACTTCCTGTTCTAATTTTTCTTTACCAGTTATATGACTTTTTTACCTCCAAAAGCAACAAGGCCACCATTATAGTCTTGATACTCAACAAGGTAGGCCTTGTTCCCAGTCATATGCCTGGAACATCAACTATCAACAATCCCTTTGTTCTTTAAAGCCTTTTGTGGATCATCCTGCACATCAAATAAGTGAAATTAGTTTCTCTTAGAGACCCAAGCCATTGCAGGCTTGGTCTGCCTAGTGGATCTTTTAAAAACTATCTCATTTTACGCGAGTTTGGATCCAATATTGGTATTGGAGACATTGTTCGTATGATCTTTTGGATCTCTCATTTACATCCTGCTGAGGGGCATTAAAATGAGTTTCCACTATTGCCACCAAACATACAATAACTGTTTTGTCCCAACAGTATTATCACTTTATGATACTAGTTTTCTTTTGGTGTTTGTGTTTTATTAAATGAACTTTTTTAGAGTGAATGAGGACTTTAAAAGTTATTTTCTTGGTTGATTTCATTACACAATGGTATAGCAGTATTACTTTTCTAAGCAGTACTAGTTGATGCTGCTAGGAACTTAAGAATATTTTTGTCTTAACAATATAATTGGAAATCTGCCAGTTATTGTTAGTACCGCTTTGGAACAATTGTTTTGGTGATTTAAATCTTTGCACATTGTTCCCACACTGGTTCTATTCTCCTCATGGACAGTACTCTTACCTTTGTTTGTTAAATTCAATCTGTTTAGCATTCTTTCTCATGGAAAATCACAATCTCTAATAAGTATGGCTAAAACTACCACATACAAAGCATGCCTTTTAGTAACCTATATCTCAAACCCAGCTTTTTAGACATTAAACCATTCTATTCTCTTTTGTTAGGTTTAGGACTCTGACTACATGTGTCTTGGTCTTTAACAGTTTGCTTAGGAGTTTTTACATGCTTAATAGTATTAACAAAAGCAAAACTAGGTTTTTCTGTTATTTTGCAGGGTTATATACATTGTCTTCATCGTCAGTTATTTCTTTAAAGTATCATCATTAATGTCTGACTTCAATACTCATCAATGATAGGAGCATCAGACCAACTTTTAGTTCATTAACAGCTTTGGGTTATTTGTAACTGTTTAGGGTACAGATTCAATTGTTTTACATTTAACGAATTAGATTCACAAGAAGCATAATCACTGGTTCTAGCATCAGATTCACTTGTTTTAGACTGTTTTTGACCATATGTATATTGTGACTCGTCAATTTCAAAAATTAGGTTCAGAAGGTATGTAGATCCCTGTCATTGGAGGGGGAACTGCATGCATTCCTTCTGCATATCATATACATTCACAAGACTATCTTTATATCACTAGAACCTTCTATCAAAAACAATTTGAAAATCTTCAGTTTTAATAACTTAAACACTTAATGCATGATTTCCATACCCAATGTTCCCAACTTTGTCCTTAACACTCATCTGACTATTTAGCAGTATCTTTAGACCTTTAGAAGAATTTTGAAAACCTTCAAGTTTGGTTTTTAATTCTTCTTTTTCTTTTACAGCTTCTGCTAGTAGTTTCTTATGATATGTGAGCACATCAGTTTTATCATTTAAATTAATTTTCATAAACCTAATCTTTTCCTCATACCAAAGTTGATTTTTTTTAATGAGCAACTAATTGAGCTTCTACCTTTTTTAAAGCTTGATCATAAGCTTGTATTTCTATACTAGCATCACCAAGTTGTTCCCTCTGTTCATCATATAATTTTTTAAGTTTAGCATAAGATTCCTTACACTCTTTTGAACAAGAAGTTACCTCAGTATCTGAGCCTAAATTGGCTGTAAGCCGATCAAGAAAAGTTCTTCTTTGCTCATATTCTGTAGGTGGTAGTCCAATCAACACATCTCCATCAAAAAGAGTTACCAAAGCTTAGGTTCCTACCTGTTTTCCAGGGGTCTCTGCCCACTTGTCTTTTGCTTTATACCATTATTCCCTGAATCTTTTCTCCTGAATCTTTGATTCCCTTTTGATTTGCCACTCTTTAGCAAATTGCCATGTCTTTGTGACAATTGAAGCATTCTAATATTTGAGTCTGATGCATTTTACTAGAGAGCGGTACTTTGTTGATTGGTGGTTTGGTTGGGTTTGTGAGACTAAGATGTATTGAAATAACTGGTAAGATTTTATATTTCATAAATGTAGGATTTTTATAGATCTAGGGTTTTTTTAGATTAGGGCTTTCTTTTAATTTAAGGTTTTTTTCGTAAGATATGTAATGTGTTGAAATCAATTTAGGTTTTGTTTTAATTTAAGGTTTTAGTGAAATTAGGGATGTTTAAGGTTCGAATTTCAAAAGCGATTATTTGATTGTAGGGGGTTTGTGTTTGCTTATTTATCAGGTTTATAGACTTATTTGGAAAGCTGACTCTTTTGAGCTTATCACCTTATCAGTTTCAGTTTGTTCGGTCACTCGGATAAAAGAATGGCGTTATTGACATTTTCAAAATCAAAATAAGCCTTACAACCTCATAAATAAGATAAAATTATAATTTTTCTATTTTAATGCTATGATTTTGTTTTTTTTTCAGGTGTTAAGCATGGCTTACATTTTCCTTTTTGTTTTCTTTATGCAGGAAAAACACAGTTGTTATGAATATTCGTCAGTCTGGCTCATTTTTGGTTGTCGCCATGGCACGTTTTCCTTTAGAATAATCATCACCATCATCACTGTTGCTGCATGTGAGTGATGAAATGAAGAGTGAAGTGATGATTATCATTAGTAGTGATGTGATGATGGACATGGTTAGGGTGGTTGGGGTGTTCCCACGCTGTGTGTGGTGGTGCGTGAGGGTGGTGCGATGGTTTATGATGGTGTGTGGTGGTGGCGGTGGAGGGGTTTTGGAGATAGGGATGGGCCCACGGAGATATGCGAGGGATTGTTTTGGGAGGTATTTATAGGTGTGATGGTAAGTCTTTCAAGTGTTGTAACTTTTGTACTTTTGGTTTTATAAGTTTATGGGGTGTTTGTTTCGGCTTATATGCGGGCTTATGAACTTATTTGATTTCGGCTTATATAACATAAACTTTAATTTTCAGGATTATTTAAGTTTATTATGATACGATAAAACTTATATAATGTCATAAGTCTCAATATAAACCATATAATTGGGGCTTATGTTATCTAAACTGAAATCAAATAAGCTCATAAGCCCACATATAAGCCAAAACAAACACACCCTTAGTTATATTAGGCGTAATAAGGAGGTGAAGACCGAGTCTTCCTTTTGAGGATGCGCCCTCCTTATTACGGTCTGGCATTTGATGTGTCTTTAATCATACAAACGAGAAATCAGTCTAGGGTGCGATCAAGTCGTTGAGGAGTGTTTTTATGAGCTTAAGTTGAGTTGTGTAAGTTGTTATTTTCTTTATTTGATGTATATTTGTGTATAAGTGGGGTATATTTGTGTATTAAGTAGGGGCATATTTGAGTGATGAAGTTGGTTGTCTAATTACACTAAATTGTTGGTGAAGTTCCTTGTAGAGAGAAAAAGCTAATGTAATATAAGATGACGATGATAAATAGGGTTTTAAAGTATCCTTATTATACCAAACCTTATGTTGGTAAAAAATATAAGTTACAAGGTAATTGTAGTGAGGAGAGTTATTTACATATAAATAATTTACTCGCATATTAAAAGATTAATACTATTCATTCATTTTCTTATCAAATGAAAAAACTATTTTCACCATTTAAAAAAACAACATCTCATGTAATCGTTAATAGTTAAGCAAAAAAATTATACCATCATATAATTATCGTTGTTTAAACTTGCATTTTTAATATACTTTCGACAATAATAGTCATGTTCACTTTGATATATTTTTGACAAATTTTTTCTTAATTTTTTCTTTGTTAAAACTTGCTTAATAAATCACATATAATTCAACGCTATTTTTTTATGTTCAAGCATTAAAACTTGTATAAAATGAACATAATTTTTTTTCCCAAAAAGAGCATTAAATTAACACTATTTTATAACTTTTTCTCAAAATTTTCTGTCTATTATGATCCATTGGACATCAACTAAGTAACACTTTTCCTATGGCTTTTTATAAGTTGGATGCCATTGTCAATTATTTATTGCCGATTTATGATTTATCACATGAAATTTTCTTTATCTAGAAATGTTTTAGTGGTAAGATTCGTCCTTTTTCTACAAAAGTTTTATCCACTCTTTAATGTATTTTCCTATTTTGCGAGAAAAGAAGTTTATTACGACATGTTTGTAGACTACAAACAAGACATAGTGATTGCTTAAATGATACTCACAAATTAACAATGGAATTTAATTCACAGTCATGGTAACAACATGTGAATGAATGACTCATAAATCATGTTAAATTACAATGCAGTAATCTCACAACATGCATGCTACTTATTACCCCGTGATAGCCTTTCTCTAGGCACGTTTGGCAATGTACGCAATTGATCCACATTATATCACTTCCGGTATCCACTTGGACATAGTAATCCTTTGGTGGTGTTCCTATTCCAATTTTGGCATAGTAAAG
The DNA here is from genome assembly GCA_026074375.1 of Tanacetum coccineum. Classification (NCBI taxonomy): domain Eukaryota; kingdom Viridiplantae; phylum Streptophyta; class Magnoliopsida; order Asterales; family Asteraceae; genus Tanacetum; species Tanacetum coccineum. Next base: position 19,569 of record BQNB010044425.1, read on the forward strand.
CCTGTAACAGATAAGTAGGTTCAAATATCACATACTTGCATAACCAATCGACACAAGAAGACACATAAACATCACACCAAGCCCATTCTTTGAATGGTATTTTGTCATCGTAAATCAATGTACTTTACATTCTTTCTGTTTTTTTGTAGTTCATCGGCAAACTGCTAACTTGTTCCAACTGTAAACATGGTTGCATGATTTTAAGTTTTTCACTAGCTTGAATCGCTAAATTGACAAGTAATCAAGGAAAGTTTATACACGACTTAAGGAATTATGTAGTTCACGCGATTAAAATAATCGGACTACAGAGGATTTTATCATTTACAAATCCAAGGTACAAGCCTAATAATTTGCTATTTTGGTAAAATCTAGGGAGTAGCTGCAGGCAATGTTAATTAGCACCAGTTGTTTTTATAAAAGGGTTCCGTAAGCTTTAATCATAGAGTCTAAAATGACAGTAAATCTAAACACTAAGCGCTTCTTTTATCAGCATTTCAAATAGGAGCCTATAAACAAAATCCAAAAGGTAAACTCTCTTTGCCAGAGAATCATTACATTCAAAACGCTCCAAAAAACTCGTCACCTCAATATAAGGCTATGTTTGGCAAAACTAGTAACTAGTTTATCATAAAAGCATTTAATAACATAGTTGTAATTATAAAGTGTAAAATGATAGTAAAGGCTAAACACTTGTATTTTTTTAGCGTTTTGTATAGGGGCGTTAGTAAACGCTCGCTGCCAAACAAACAAACGTTATATTCTAAACATGAACCACTTTCAATTTTTTTAAGCTACAATTTTTTTCCGGGGCACTTGCCCCCGGGCCCCTCCCAATCTCCGCCCATTGCTTACTCCACACCCATACATACATAAAAAAAAAGATAAAAAATTGCGCACGCAAATTAACGCTACTATACCCATTGTTACCGCCCATATTAACATCAACACCACCAGAAGATGCGGCCAAAAGATGAAGGTGACGAATACTATCAAAAGCTTTAAAATCATCCAACAACACCTTCTTTCTTCCATAGAATTTATAATTCACATTGAACACTGCTCCTTTAAAATGATCATCACTGTTACCGCTGCATGTGATTGATGAAATGAAGAGTGAAGTGATGATGATCAGTAGTTGTAATGGGATGATGGACATCACGCGCTGTGTGTGGAGGCGCGTGACGATGGTTCGATGGTTTATGGTGGTGGGGTGGAGGGAGGGGTTTTGGAGAGAATGATGGGCCCACTGAGAGTTTTATAGGTGTGATGAAAAGGCGGAGTAACAAGACCGAACTCACCTTACACCTTAGCATCACGTCAGCTTTCTCTCTTTAACTTTACCACTCACTTTTTAACTAAACTCACATTTCATTAAAATACCCACTTTATATAAAATATATACCCCACTAAATACCCACACACACTCACAAACAAAATAAAATCAATTAAATAAAAAACATTGTGAGTCACTCTACTGAGGGTGAGTCACTCATCACCATCCACCCACGTCATGCGCGACTTTCTAGCACCGGCCTAAGGATTGAATGGTGAGTTGTATTTTTGTGTGGTGAGTTTAGTTCTATTCCGTCCAGCCTAAGTCCTTCAAGTGTTGTAACTTTTCTACTTTTGGTTTTATAAGTTTACTTATGTCGGATAAAATGAAAAGTATATATACTAGAAAAACTTATAAATCTTAAAATTGAAAAACTAAAGTATTTTTTTTCATTTTTTTCGGAAGATATATACAAAGCTGTAAACTATTAATACATGTCGAAAACCGAGTTGACCCGGGTCACTTCAAACCCGGCTGGTCTAATCGGGTTTCAAAAATATAAAACCCGGTTTAATTTGACTCGTTTTTCGACCGAAACCGGTTGAATCGCCATGGTCGAACCGGGTTTCAAAAATTATGTTTAATCCTCAAATTTTAAACTTTTATTATATTTCATTTATAACCCGTAATTTTTTTATCACTAAGCGATAAGGTTCAATTAAAGATGAAACAAGCGAAAAATCATGAAAATCAAGAAACACATACCCCATAATAGCCTTTCTCTAGGCACGTTTGACAGTGTACGCAATTGATCCACATTATATCACTTCCGGTATCCACTTGGACATTGAAGTAGCGTTTAACTTTTAGGATTGTATTTTTGTGTTACACTTTAAAGTTACCGCTACACCTCTTTACCAGATAGTTTGAGAAAACAAAAAGATACGACTACCGCTAGTTTTTCCAAATATTATATGCACGTAGGTATGTTTGGCGAAAATAGCATGTTTTGTTTTAATAAATCGTTTCGTAACATTGTTGTACAGCGATAATCTAATAAGTATCAACGTTAGTTGCTAGTAAATTCTACTACATGTATCTTTTTAATTTGGGTTGTTTAAAAAAATTACAAACACTGGTTGCTTGTTTTTTCTTTTGAGGGTAACTATGGGTGCGTTTAGTTGGGGAGAAAACACCCTTGTTTTCACAAAATGTTTTGTGAAAAATAAGGAAGGCAGAGATCGCGTTCAAATCATTGTTTTTCATCAAAATTCTCTACAAAACACAAAACATGCATTTCCCAACTTAACAAGAAAACTACAAAACACATTTGATTTGTTTTCCTTGTTTTCTTTGTAACCCTCCTTGTTTTCTTGAGAATGGAAAACAGTATCACATGAACGCGTTTTCTATGTTTTGTGGAAAATAAATCTCCTTATTTTTTTTACAAATCTGAAAACAAAAAACTAAGAAATTTTTTCTCCAACTAAACGCAACCTATGGTTTCGACCTTTTGGCTGACTAATCCACACACAGACTCAAAAGAGGTAATGTTTGCACCCAGGAATCACACACATTTTCTATTCTAATAGTTACAAGCCCTTTTGCCGCTGACCGGTTAAGCTAGTTGCTTGTTGCCAAACAAGCATCATTGTGTGGAAAATGCTAAATGCTAGTAGTTGCTTCAAAACGTCCTAATTCTAAGGGTATGTTTGGTGAAAATAGGAAGGAAGAAAGTAGAGGTGGCAAAATGGTGGGTTCGGGTGGCCACGGGCTCATGTTATATAAATTGCTTTAAAAAAGACTCAAAATGACCAAAATAATTCCGCAAACTCAACACCTTATTTATATGTAATGCGCCAAAATCTTTTACAAATTAGCTCATAGACGCCCATTTTTATGATTTTGGGTACAAATTGCCACCTCTACAAGGAAGCAATATATATACAAAACGCTAAACGCTAGTTGCTTCAAAAACACTCTTAAATGCTCACTACCAAACACACCTACAAATATTAAAAATGACAAATACAAGGTGCGCGTAAGTGTATATATACCCAACCGTATTGGGACGACTGGGTCATATTTGTCCTGGTTCCGTCCCTACACTCTTATATAAATAAAAAAAGTACGTGCGCAAATTAACGCTATTATACCCGACGACATTGTTACCACCTATCTTAACATCAACAACACCAGAAGCAGCCAAAAGATGAAGGTGACGAATACTTTCAAAACCTTTAAAATCATCCAACACCTTCTTTATTCCATAGAATTTATAATTCACATTGAACACTGCTCCTTTAAAATGATCATCACCACCATCACTGTTGCTGCTGCATGTGGGTGATGAAATGAAGAGTGAAGTGAATCTATTTATTGGTTTTCCGTTGAAAAGACCAAACAGCCCTTGACACTAAGAAGATCGTATCGTCGATCTTTGGATTTTCTTAGGGCTACTTTACATTTACAGAATAAATAGTATTGATAAGTTTTATGGCTTGGTCATTGAAGAGAATCCTTCCAAATTGTTAACGATTCTATTTTTGGATAATATTGTAGAAATTAAATAGGGAAAATGAACAATATATAATTCAGATTAGACTATAACTAATACATTACATGTCACACCCCGACTAAGGCAGAAACACAAGGCGTGACGAAGGGATTGATCGTCATAAAACAAGGCGTCAACAAAGAGAATACTAAATGCATTGAAACAAAGTGTTACGACGTCCTCCGACAACAAGTATGGAACTTGTGCCAAGAAAAGTCGAGAAACACATCACATATTATGAAATTATTACAAATCAACTCTTCAGAGTCAAAGAGATACATGTCTAAAGATCAGAACATAACATAGATAAACTCCTAAAATTCAGTCTCTAAAGAAATAAATCCTCATCGGATGATCTTAAGTCTGCTAATAGGCATGCTAACTTGAATATCACTGAGATTTCACATCACCTGAAAATGATACTCGAAAAAGTCAACCTAAAGTTGGTGAGCTCGTAGGTTTAGAAGTAAACCCAGCTGCTGTGCTAGAATTTAAGAGTGGACAATAGTGCAAGCAGAATGCAAGCAATAATATTTAGATTTCCAACAACACATCATACCATAGCATTCTAAACCCAAATCAACATGTCAATAGTGATCGATTTTCTAAACCTATCGCCTACCAGCTGGAGCTACACAGTCGGCTAAGTTGTATAAAGCAGAAGTCCAAGTGGAACTTTGCATAAATAGATCTCATAGTATTAACATAGCATTCATATAGCATTCATACACGCAATCATAGGCACATAACATTGTCCAAATAGAAATAAGAGGTTTTGCACAGTAGTAAAATCAGTTTGAAACATATTTGAGTATTATTTTTCCCCAACAAAAAAGAGTTTAAATAGTGGGGCTACGAGAACTCACCTTAAGCAAAGATGATAAGTAGCTGACAAAAGATGTTTGAATAATATGGTGCAACGGCGTTCAGTCACGACCTAGCCCAGTTAATGTCCGTTTCAGAAATATGTCTTTAAATGTATGTTTATGGTTGATGCATAAAGGTCTTAAATAGTTGTACAATTGTCTTTGGTATTATTGGTTGTGTGATGGTCGGCAAGTTTGACTCAAAGATAATATACCAAAGTGTGTGTCTATATATATATGTTAGCCTCAATTTATTGAGTCGAACAAGGAAGCTCGGTCACTCTACGATGGAGCTTCGGTCTTTATTTAGTTAACGTTGTAATAAAATATTATCGGGAATCGGGCTCGATAGTTAATCTAATATTGTATATGTTTCGGGTTTAATCCCAAACAAAACCCGAGCCCGGATCCTAGTTAAATATCCCGCTTAATACCAATTGTAGGAACCCGATTCACACTTCACTTCACTTAATCAAACACAAATCGAAACAAGAAAGGAGAAAGAGAGATGATAGAAAAGAGAGAGAGAGAGAGGAGAGAGAGTTGAGAGAGAAAAGAGAGAAAAGATATATTAGAAATGAAAAAACTAGATATTTTCTAAAAGAAAATATCTATATATATGAGATATTTATCTGAAAAGAAATTATCTAATTTATATATATATATATTTATATTATATATATTTATTTTTTGATATTATATATTATATATTATATTACTATATATATATATATATATATACTATATCCCCCTACACATTTAATTATGACGGCGGATATTTAAATAGACCGGGCTGGTTTTGTTTGCTGTGATTAAACCGAAACATATACAATATTAGATTACTATCGAGCCCGATGTTCTCCGATAATATTTTAGTACAAACGTTTAACTAAATCAAAGACCGTAGCTCCATCGTAGAGTGAAACGAGCTTCACCTAGTTCGACTCAATAAATGAGGCTAACAATCTCCCCGAAGGTGAGATCTTGAACACAGGAACGAGCTTCTTTATTGGACTCTATAATTTGGAGGTAACAAATCTCCCCGAAGGGAGTTTCATTAATGACAACTCTCCTCAATGAGATCAGTGAGATTGCTTTTGTCCGTTTAAGCTCGAGAGTTCTTGGTCTTTGTCTTCGTTGTTCGTTGAAGCTTGTTCCTTCATGCTTTGCCGATCTTGATCTTTTGAGCCTTGGTCATTGTCTTTATAGTCTATCGACATCTTGCGATCTTGTGTCTTTGACTAACATGCTCATACTTTTGCATTTATCTTGAAAGCTAATCAGAGATAGCGTATGTCTTTGTCTTTTCAATCTCTTTAGCTTTCTAGATAGTTATGTCATCTTTGTAGTTGAGCATTTGAATGGGATTGAGGTTGACATATACCACAGTTTGACCTGCAGGTTTACTCGTTAGTGATTAAACGAGGATAATTGATTTGAAAAATCATCAATTCGACGTGTCACTCGTTAAAGTGTTTTTTGTAAACACAGTCGAGAGTGTCATGTTTTTATCAAAATTCTATCACCGTCAATTCTATTTACTGGAACAAATCGATATCCTAGTTGTTGTTTCACATAGTTTCGATTCATATAGAATCTCGTAAGTCACCTACCGCAGTGCTGTTTGATGATGACACTGGAAGGATTTCCATTCGTCATTGTGAATACTAAAGAGTATCACTCTGAATGTTCTGGCAAATATCACAATGATATTGCGTAGGACTCTTGATAACAGCTTGTGAACCTGATGATGTTCCAACAGTGTCTTGAAATAGATATTGTCTAACGAGATTTTGTTGATCTCTTGGCTATAGACGCGATTAGTGCATTTGGTTTTATTTAGATACTCGATGGCTGGTGAGAATATTGCCACCTAATTCAATATCAACAATCTCGATGTGATGATGTTAATAGATATACTTGTGTAATCTCCGTGACAAATGGAAAAGTTTCTGTTAAGAGAAAACCCGAATGGCTGGGGAAGGTTGTGCATATGCATTACTGGGTCCAGATGGTCGTTTTTTTCATGTTCAGCAATTCAACTTGTGATTTTGGACATGCATATGTTATTGACCCGGGTTTTGCCTTAAGATGTGTGGAGGGCTTTTTGTTTAGACCTTTATCCATACATTTTCTTTTTAATTCTTCGAACGCCTTCAATGCTTTCCAGACGTCATTCGTACTAACACTTGTTGTGTTTTGTTCCGAGGTTAGTCAATCTAGGTGCATGTTAGTCTCATATACATTCATCTCCAATCATACCTAAAGGACATGCTATTTCTAAATTTGGATTATCCATTGGGTAGACCTCCGGTTCCTGGTTGGATCACTAGGATTGATTCCTAACCTAACACCTTAGATTACTTCAGAATCGTCGTGAAATTAAGATATTGTTGCGGTAATAAGATCGACCATAAAACCTTTTCTTCAGCAACTTTGAGTCATTTAGATATATTTTAATACATTTTCTCCCCTTATTTTAATTAATAACATAGTTTTTGAAATACCTGTGATTAAAATATGTCTGAAAATTCTGGTGGGAGAAATTTGGTCAGCATGAATGGTTTTGACATTTTGATAATGTTTTGAATACATATGAATGGGTCGTTGTTGATGTATCCAAGAACATTAAATCTTTGTTTTTCAAATAAAACTCCCCTCAAAATAGTGGACAATTAGTGGAAATTGTTGTCTTTTCGAAATCCTGTGAGGGATTGGTGTGTGGAACACACAATTTGAAAGATTATGATTTGTCATCGAGAAATTTTTAAAAAATTGTGTTCAACTTTTTGAAAAACCAGATGTTAGAGGACTTCTCTTCTAACGCTAAGGGTAAGCGCACTGAAGCGTCAATATCCTTTTCTTGAGACTAAAACAATCATTGAATTGTAAGAACAGCTCTACGATCCGAGAAATGTTAACTTTTCTCGTTTTGTTGAGGGATAAGTTATAAACCTTCCTTTATCTTAATCCGGGTTTGTACTGACAATTTGCACATTAAAGCCATTTAGGAAAATTTGAAATGACATGTTTTTGTAACTATTTGAACTCTCGTTCGAAACTTCATTTACACACAGTGGCAATGGTTAATCGACATTTCTAAGCACGTAAATGTTATCGATTCCAAGAGACATGTCGAGAAGAATCTTTTTGTAAATTTTCTGATTTTCTGATTTTGTATTTTCTATATATATACCTGTTGTCCTCAGCATTGCTATGTGAAGGTGGAATAGTAATCCCAACTCTTGTCGTGATGTAGCTGTCTTGACTGCTAGAGGAACAACTTTTGGAACAGCGTGATGACTGTTCATTGCTGTGGTCTGAATCCCGAGTTCTGAACGGTTATAAGTGATCAGAAGTAAGAGAGTAACATGAAGCGGGCTTGAACTGACTTGTGTTCATAAATGCGTTCCATTTGAATCATTGAGGAACGGACTCTGAAGGGTTATTTGCAGCAAACACCATTTGAACATGATGACCAGAGGCTTGAACTGCTGTGGTCAAACTTCATTTGCATGTCATCAGATCAAAATTCCTTGAAGCCTCTGTTTTCTGAGATATCTTTATTTTCGAACCAGAACTCTTGAGTTCCTTCCTCTGTAGGATTGAAGATGTACCTGTACTTAAGGGTTATGCATGACATTAAGTGCTTGTTGCTTTCACATGTTAGGGATACTGTGCATTTGAACCATTTGGGGGTTCACTTTTCATCCGTTTGTTGTGCTAGAGGCGAATGTCTTTCTGTTGGAAAACCATCTAAGACAAACAAATCTGAGAATTCTACCCGTTGGTTGCCACCTAAGACAAGATCTAGGAGTTGTTGTTTTCACATTCACAGTGGTAGTCTTTTTGATTGAAAACCTATGTCCTTTTGGGATCTGTCTGTTTGGTTTCGTTGCAACCCTTATTTGCTCTACGGGTTTTTGTTTCTGTTTGTTGTCAATATTGGATGGACCTTTAGCACGCGTGTGTGACTTTATTCTTATAGGAATTTTATACACAGGTGTCCATGATGGCTCATTTAAGACACATTTCTGACACGCGAGCAAATCTACAGGTTGGACGTCAGAAAAATTTCTAGGATCATAGAGTGTTCATTGTGTCTTTTTCTTAGCTCCCTCTAGGTAGTAATTATCACAAATTTTCGTTTGAGCACTATACCTGCTGAGCTTGGTGTGCAATTATGTGATCGAGGTTTTTTGCAAGGGGCAGAGATTCTCTTCTCTTAGGCAGATAATGTGTAGTGACTGGTTTTAACAAATTGTTGTTCACATCAACTTGGGAGGCAAACCGTGGTTTTGAAATTCTAGGTCTTTCAGACTTAAACGCAGTCGGTTGTCTAACAACGGATTGGTTTTTGAGTGGTTTGTCCAACCGGTTTCCAAGATTGATGGTTTTGGAATTTAGTATTACCACTATTTCCTGTTAATTTCCTTAACTCATTTTTTTATGCTGCAACTAGCAAAACCCTTTTTCCGGAATTTGAGCTTTGATTTATCATTAGTTGCAATCAAGAAGTTGTGATGATCTATGTTCTTAGCTCTACGTTGTCTTATGATAGAATCAAAACATTTCTTTTGTAATGCCTTTTAATATCTCATTTTCTTGAGTAACTTAGCCCTCTTTATGTTCCCCAATTAGAGGTTTATTGTTTCAATTACATCGCATGTCATGTTCTATCCTTGGCCTTCATTACCTTTTTCTTTCAAAAATTGACTTTGTGCCATGATTTTAAAACATTTTTTCCATTTGTTATTGTAGTTCAAGATTGGTACAATGTGCTTCGAGTTTCCAACAATATTTTTAAAACTTGGCAACAACCTTTTTGAGACAAACATTTTCAGCACTAGGTGATTGGATCTGTGAGTTCAATTGTCTTTGGTTCATCAGTTAATTTAGCAGGCAAAGGAGTATGTCTTGACATTGTTCAGCATTCTGGTAAACCTTTCCTTCATTATTGAAATTCAGGTTTGTAAGTATGCTGTTGTCCTGTAGCCAAAGATATTTGATTTCAGCAGTGTTTGTACCTAGCCAATTGGCTCCTTCATTATTATGGGTCTTATATCTGCTCATAAAAACATGTGACATCATTCCCTGATAAAAACAGGTGTTGAGAGATCCTGCTCTTTTGATTCTGTCACATTGCTTTAAGGATAACTGAATAGCATCCAATGATCCAATGCATTACTCGATCAGTATTTTACCTCTGTTGTCTGGATTTGACTTCATTCACCCTTACTTTCATTCTCCATTTTATGTTGTGCTTTTCACCAAATCGACTTCTTAACAGATTCATGTGGTTGGATCAGTGTGTTACGAATTATGGGAATATCGTGTCGGTGTTTGTAGGAAATTTGTTGCGTGTCATGTCAACATATTTCATCATCCAAATATAAAAAACCGTGGGAACTTGATGTACATATGAAAAAACTGTGAATGATTATTCACTTCTGACTCTGTTGGGTAGTCTGGAGTACTTTTAAAGCAGACATGGATCCTATCTCTTGAAAAATATTCGTTGTCAGTGGCTTTTGTAGTTGAATCCATGTACAGGAACAATGGTTTGCCCCGTGAAAGTCTACTAGAATCTTGACCAAAGTGTGTTGCAATTTGGCGAGTTTGATCCTTCTTCGGTTCGTCTCTCTTTACAGTCGTTGTTTGAAAGACACTTGAGGTTTGTGATTGAAGTTGTTTGAAAAGATACCCAAGGGCATAACTTTCTTTTGATTTGTCTGAATTAGTTGCATTTGTGTTTTTCCGAATCTGAAACGATGATAAGGTATCTTTTCTTTTCACATTTTATCGTGAATCTATGAAGTGTAAAAGATTTTGTTGGATCCTTAAGTGGATATTGTGAATTGAAAGATGTGGTTGTGTAAGCAATTCACGTTCATGGGATTTTACTCGTCTATGATCAAAACGATAAAATTTTAATTCACTTCACTTAATCAAACACAAATCGAAACAAGAAAGGAGAAAAAGAGATGATAGAAAATAGAGAGAAAATAGAGAGAAGAGAGAGAGTTGAGAGAGAAAAGAGAAAAAAGATATATTAGAAATGAAAAAACTAGATATTTTCTAAAAGAAAATATCTATATATATGAGATATTTTCTGGATATGAAAGAAAATATAATAAATATATAATATCCTAACACATTTAATATGACAGCCGCGGGATATTTAACTAGGACCAGGGCTCGGGTTTTTGGTTTGGGATTAAACACAGAAACATATACAAGATTAGATTTAAAACTATCGAGCTCGATTCACAGGAAATATTTTATTTACAACGTTAACTAAATATAGTACCGATAGCTCAATCGTAGAGTGACCGAGCTTCCTTGTTCGACTCAATAAATTGAGGCTAACAATCCCACGATAGTGAGATCTTGAAACAGGAACGAGCTTCCTTATGACTCAATAAAATTGAGGCTACAATCTCCCCGAAGTGGTTCATTAATGACACTCCTCCATGAGAATCAGTGAGATTGCCTTTTGTCGTTTAAGCTCGAAGTGTCTTGGTCTTTGTTGCTTCGTTGTTTGTTGTAAGCTTGTTCCACTTCTTGCTGTTGCGATCTTGCTTTGATCATTTGTCATTGTCTTTAATGTCACTATGCCATCTCTGCGATCTTGTGTCTTTGACCAACATGTCTCATACTTTTGCATTATCTGAAAGCTTCAAATCCATGAGATATCGGGAAGTCTTTGTCTTTCAGAATTTAAGCTTCTCTAGATAGTAATGTCTTTGTGATTTGTGCATTTGAATGGGATTGAGGTTCCGTTACCACCGTCTTGACCTGCAGGTTTACGTTAGTGATAAACATGAGAAATTGATTTGAAAATCAAATCGACGTGTCACATGTTAAAGTGTTTTTGTAACACATCGAGAGTGTCCTTGTTTTTTAGTCAAAATTCATCAACCGTCAACTTTATTTACTGGACAAATCGATGATCCAGTAGTCACAATCGTTTGATTCATTAGAATCTCGATAAGTCAACCTACCGCCAGTGCTGTTTGATGATGACTATGAAGGATTTCCATTAGTCATTGTTGAATACTTAAAGAGTATCACTATGAATGGTCTGGCAAATATCACAATGATATTGCGTAGGACTCTTGATAACAGTTGTGAACATGTGATGTTAAAAGTTTTGAAAAGAATGTGTCCTAACGAGAATTTGATGATCTCTTGGCTCTAGATCGATTAGGCATTTTGGTTTTAGTACTCTGGAGGGATGGAGCATATTGCACCTATTCAATATACACAATATCGAAGTGAGTGGGTTCAATGATAACTTGTGTATATCCTGTGAAATATGAGAAAAGTTTCTGGTGAGAGAACCGAATGGCTGGGAAGGGGTTGTGCATTGCATCACTGGGTACCATGATGTCGTTTTCAATGTCAGCATTATACTTGTGATTTCTGACTGCATATGTATTGACACGGTTTCTGCCATTAAGTTGGTGTGGACGGGTTCTTTGTTTAGTCCTTTATCCATACATTTCTTTTAATTCTTCAACGCCTTCAAAGTTACCAGGACGTCAATTATAACACATTGTTGTGATTGTTCCTGTGTTAGCTCAATCTTAAGTCGGCATTATTTCTCCTATACATTCATCTCCAATCTTACCTAAGGTACTGATATTTCTAACTTTGGATTTTTCTTGGTTGATCCTCGGTTGCTTGGTTGGATCATAGGCATTGAATTTCCTAACCTAAACCACTTATTACTTCAGATTCGTCATGAAATTAAGATGTTGTTGGGTTATAAAGATCAACCATAAAAACTTTTCTTCAGCACTTTGAGTCATTTAGTCCATATTTTAAATACTTTTACCTGTCACCTTATTTTAAATAATAAACAATTGTTTTTGAAATACCTTGTGATTATAAATATGTATTGAATTTCTGTGGGGGTGAAAGAAAAATATGTCAGCATGAATGGTTTGAACATTTTGATAATGTTTGGAATACATAAGAATAGGTCGTTGATCGATGTATCCAAGACATTAAAACTTTGGCTTTTTCAAAAAACTCCCCCTCAAAAATAGGACCAATTGAGAAATTGTTGTCTTTTGAAAACATTTGAGGGATGGAGTGTTGAACACACAATTTTGAAAGATTATGAATTGTCGATCTGAGAAATCTTAAAATAAATTGTTTTGTTCAAACGTTGAAAAACCAGATGTTAGAGGACTTCTCTTCTAACGCTAAGGGTAAGCGCACTGAAGCGTACACTATCCTTGTTCTTGAGCTAAAAACATTGAATGTCTTGTAAGAACAGCTCAAGACCGAGAAATGTTAATTTTCTCGTTGTGAGGATAAGTTATAAACCTTCCTTTATCTTAAGTCCGGGTTATGTACTGACATTTGCACATAAGCCATTTAGAAAATTAGAAATGACATGTTTTGAAACTATTTGAAACTCTCGTTCGAACTTCATTTACACACCCGTGTCAATGTTAATCGACATTTCTAAGCACGTAAATGTTATCGATTCCAAGAGACATGTCGAGAAGAATCTTTTTGGAAATTTTCTGATTTTCTGATTTTGTATTTTCTATATATATACCTGTTGTCCTCAGCATTGCTATGTGAAGGTGGAATAGTAATTTCCCCAGAACTTTGTCGTGATGTAGCTGTATTGACTGCTAGGGAAAAAACAACTTTTGGAACCAGCTTTGAACTTGACTGTTCATTGCTGTGGTCTTGAATCCCGAGTTCTGAACGGTTATGATCAGAAGTCATTAACATGAAGACCGAGGCTTGAACTGCTGTGTTCAAACGTCATTTGAATCATTGAGGAACGGGACCTGAAGTGTTATTTGCAGCAGACACCATTTGAACATTGATGACCGAGGCTTGAACTGCTGTGTTCAAACGTCATTTGATGATCATCAGATCAAAATTCCTTGAAGCCCTGTTTTCTGAGATATCTTCTTTTTCGCAACCCAATTGTGTACTTCCTCTGAAGGATAGAACGATTGTACCGTACTTAAGAGGTACCTGCACTGACAGTAAGAGCATTGTCGCTTTCACATTGGTCTAGGGATATCTGCATTTTTTTGAACATTTTTTGGGGGTTTCACTTTTCAACCTTTGTTGTGCTAGAGGCGATTTTTTACTGTTTGGAACCCAATCTAAGACAAACAATCTTTGAAGTAATTCTACCAGTTGGTTGCCACCTATAAGACAACGATTAGGAGTTGTTGTTTTCACATTCGCAGTGGTAGTCATTTGATTGAAAACTATGTACTTTTGGGATCTGTCTGTATTTGGGTTTCGTTGCAACTTATTTGTCTACGGGTTTATTTCTGTTTGTTGTCTTATTGGAATGGAACCTTAGCAGCGAGTGACTCTTTTAGGAATTTTATTACACACGTGTCATGATGGCATTAAAATACACTTTCTGACACGTCCGATGCAATCAAAATGTTTTTGGAGTCAGAAAAATTTCTAGGGATCCTAGAGTGTTCATGTGTCTTTTTCTTAGCTCCCTCTAGGTAGTGATTATCAACAATGTCGTTTGAGCTATACCTAGATGAGCTTGGTGCAATCATGTGATGAGGTTTTGCAGGGGCAGATTCTCTTCTCTTAGGCAGATAATGTGTAGTGACTGGTTTTAACAAATTGTTGTTCACATCAACTTGGGAGGCAAACCGTGGTTTTGAAATTCTAGGTCTTTCAGACTTAAACGCAGTCGGTTGTCTAACAACGGATTGGTTTTTGTAGTGGTTGTACCAAACCGGTTTTCCAAATTGAGGGTTTTTGTAAACTTAGTATTCACACTATTTCCTGTTAATTTCCTTAACTCATTTTATGTTGCAATGCAAACCCTTTTTCCTGAATTTGAGCTTTGAATTTATCATTAGTTGCAATCAAAGAAGTTGTGTGTTCTATGTTCTTAGCTCTCGTTGTCTTGATAGAATCAAACATTTCTTTGTAATGCCTTTTCAAAGTCTCATTTTCCTTGAGTAACTGTTGCCACTTTATGTATCTCTATTCGATGTTTATTGTTTCAATTACATCGTTGTCATGTTTAACCTTGCTTCATTACCTTTTTTCTTTCTCAACAATTGACTTTGATTTGCACTCGATTTTAAAACATTGTTTTCCATTTGTAATTGTAGTTCAAGATTGATTACAATGGTGTTTCGAGTTGTTTGCCAGGAATCTATTTTAAAACTAGGCAAACAACCTTTTGAGAACAAACATTTTCAGATCGGAGAGTTGATCTGAGAGTTCAATTGTCTTGTCATCGTTAATTTAGCAGGCAAAGGACGATATGTCATGCATTGTTCAGCATTCTGGTAAACATTTCCTTCATTATTGAATTACAGCGTTGTCAGTATGCTGTTGCACTGTAGCAAAGATATTGATTTTCAGCAGTCGGTTTGTACCTCAGCCATTGGCTACTTCATTATGTATGGGTCAGAAATGTCTGCTAGATCATCAACATGTGGCATCATTCCATGATCTGTGTTGTATCTGCTCTTCTTGATTCTGTCACCATTGCTTTCAGGATTATCTGAATACTCAGCATCCAATGCATCCAATGCATTACTCGTATCCAGTCTTTTCCTCCTGTTGTCTGGATTTGTATTTCAATCACCCTTCTTTCATACTCCTTTTTATTTGTGCTCTGTCACCAATCGACTTCTTACAGATCCCATGGTTGATCAGTGTTTACGGAATTTTGGAATATCGAGTCGAGTGTTTTGTAGAATTTGTTGCGTGTCATGTAAACATATTCATCATGACCAAATAAAACCGTGACTGAAGAACAGATATGAAACTGTGTCTGGAGAGTACTTTTAAAAGCAGACATGGATCTCCAATCTCATTGAAACCTTCCGTTGTCAAGTACTCAGAGTTGCTTTCTGTAGTTGATCCATGTACGGAACATGGTGCCCGTGAATGACAAGGTTATAGATCTTGACTCAAAGAGGTGTTGCAAAATGCGCGTTTGAATCCTTCTTCGGTTCGACTTCCTTTGAAGTCGTTGTTTGAAAGACACTTGAGGTGTGAATGAAGTTGTTGAAAAGATACCATGCAACTTTCTTTTGATTTGTCTTGAATTAGTTGCATTTGTTGTTTTTCCGAATCTGAACACGAAGATAAGGTATCTTTCTTTTCCATTTTATCGTGAATTATGAAGTGTGAAAGATTTTGTTGGATCTTAAGTGGATATTGTGATTGAAGATGTGGTTGTGTAAGCAATTCACGTTCACGGGATTTTACTCGTCTATGATCAAAACCGATAATACTTCACTTCACTTAATCAAACACAAATCGAAACAAGAAAGGAAGAAAAGAGATGATAGAAAATAGAGAGAATGAGAGAAAGGAGAGAGAGTTGAGAGAGAAAAGAGAAAAAAGATATATTAGAAATGAAAAAACTAGACATTTTCTAAAAGAAAATATCTATTATATGAGTATTTTCGAGATTTGTAAAATAGTGATAAACAAGTAAAGCGGGGCTATAAACTCACCTCAAGTAGAAAGTATTGATTTTTGGAAAAATCAACAAAGGGAATCGTCACAATAAGTCCGACACGCAACATAATTAATTATAGGTCGATTTAGAATAATGCAAGCGAAATAAAATGATGCAATATATATTTTATAACGTTATATCACCACCTAATAGTTTGCGTTATAGTTTTATAAGTCAAAATAGTGTTTACGCCAAGTTCGTCATTTAATATATATATATATATATATATATATATATATATATATATATATATATATATATAGAGTGATTCAAATAGAAAAGGTTTTAGGATAGAAAGGATAAAAAGTCTATGCTATTAATTCTAATACATTCATTAAACACTATCATTAATTATAATATAACACCATCATTAATTTTAATAAAACACCATCATTATATGTGTCAAAAGACTTTGTTTGTCACTAAAAAATGTGTCATAAAAATTGGTGTGTCGTTTCGAATGTGTCATTACAAATGCTCTTAAAAATTTAGTGTGTCACTACAAATGTACTAAAATGTTAGTGTGTCAATACAAATGTGTCAAAAAAACCAGTGTGTCATTACGTATGCAAAAGAAAATTTAGTGTGTCATAAATAAAAGTATAGAAAAATTAGTGTGTCACTATAATATAACAAAGATGAATTCCTTGTAATTAATAGAAAAAAATCATTTAAAATGGGTCAAACAACATTTATTTTTCATTAATGAAGAGTTATTTATTAAAACACAATCACTAATGTCATCCATTGATTAATTTTTTGCTAGTTTCATCCAACCATCAAGAATCATTCTTATCCTTTCTACACTAATATACTTTTCACAATAACCACACCATATATCTTACATTATATATAACATGATACAACAATGCTACCTCATGCAACAAAAATGCCACCTCGTCCACAATTTAATCTATGTCATCACCTTTTAAAGACACCTAAGCATTTTTTAATCCACATAGGCAGCCAAGAAAGCTACCTAAGTATTTTTATGTGTCCACGTGCGCATTAATTTTGCCACGTATGCATGAGTGGAAATCCTAGAAATAAATTGGTGCTAAAAAGGCTTTGACAAGATTTGAACCTTGGTCTATGCAACCACAACATATGCATCTACCACTAGACCACAATGGTTTTTGTGATAGAAAAAGCAAACCAAATATGTAATGCTTTAAACACAATAAATACGTCACTATGCAATGAAACGCATAACAGTTGCTGGGAAAAAAGGAAAGATATCAATCTACAATTATTGACCATATAAGACATTCAATGAAACGCATCTCATTTGCTAAAATAACTACTTGGAAAGAGTCAATCAGGAAATTAAAATTTATATCATACCAATTCAAATTCACATAACGCATCAAATCAACACAATAAACAATCGTATACCAAATGTCCAAACCCCTAAATCTAACCCTAATACTCTTCAAAATTGTTTGATCGGATTATCAGCAGCTGTTGATTTCGATTGGAGTTTTCAATCTAACAGGTATGTTATTATAATTTGTCAGCCTTTCTCTCAATCTAACAGGTATGTTATGACTATGATTCAAGGTAGGTATTAAACATGTCAAATATGATTTGATTTATAATCTTTGAACACATGATGGTCAATAATTGTTACATTAACACAAAACATATGCTAAATATGATTGTACTTATAAAGTGATTTGTCATTAAAATGCAGTTTTCCCAATGTTGTTTAGTATGTTAGCTACTGTTTGACTAATCAATTTTGACCCTTACAATAATTACTTAATTGTACTAATTGTGTTTTGAAATTTTATGTAGATTTTTCCAGGCAAGTTGTTTCGCATAGTTCAGCCGATATCTTAATGCTAGCTGAGCAAGCAGACGCCTAATCGAGTGATAACTGCAGAAGATACGTTTTTTGTGCTGTATGTTTCTTTGTAGATAAAAGTGTACGTTTCTTTGCAGATAATAGTGTATGTTTCTTTGCAGAAGATAAGTTATCGTGCGTTTAGTTTACATCGAATATGTTGGTGGTTAAATTTGTTTACATCAAGATTCAAAGATGTTGAGAACTCATATTAACTTCTATGATTTTTTAAAATGTTTTTCAGAAAGCTAATAAACAAAATAGCAACTGGCTACCGCCTCATTTTTTAATTCTTGCCTTGATTTTGCTTGGATTTAATGAAATCATGCCTCTCTTAAGCTTCGTGTCCGTGTATTTTACTTTGTATTCTTAGTTACTTATTACTAAATCATATTCATTTAGACGTTTGTTTTTTTAGGAATCCATTGTACCTGTTATTTATCTTTGTCGGCTTCCTACTTTTAAAAGCATTGTGGATTCAGGTAGACATCGCTTCTGAATTCCAAAATGGTGTGGTATGCTTAACAACACAATGTTAATAGTCACTTTATTGTTGCCACTTGAACAAGTCAGGTAACATGTAAAAATAAGATACGTTTGTAGAATATGGTGCAAGGTTCATCGTATTTAAGCTAAACATCACACGTTGGTCGGTTTTGAAATATCTAATAACGTAATTTATAAAATGTCTACAAAAAATTAATACACTTTCTAGTTGTTTCAGTCATTGATGTCGGAAAAGAGCTTTTGGCGAGTGTACGTAACGATCCTAACAATGAGCATATTGTTTTAGTTTCAAACAGGTTAGCAACCCTCTTACGAGGTGTCATAGCTTGGTTCATCAGTAGGTGATGGGCATCTTTTAACCGTCATGATTTATGCAGTTAGACATATCTCCGGTTCACACATGAACCCTACTGTCACACTATGAAACGGCTGAGTTATGTCATGTTAGACTTGCTCTTGACTATGTCCTTACTTTTAAACCAGAATATCGTCTTACCAAACGTCCCAGCTGCAGGTATGGTATATATATTTAAGTCATTTCTTTTATCTTCACTTATGCATGTATATTAAGAGTTGCAATCCAGTCGAGTTGGTAGGTTGCTATCACCCCAACCCACATCACGAACATGTTTATTATTGTGTTTAGTTTCGTGTCGTGTCAAAAGTCCTACAAGATTACATGACTTTAATACGTTGTAGAGAATTTATTAGTCTTATAACTTAGTGATATTACTAACTCCACACATGTCATTAACAATATATTATGGTATTTCAATTCCTAAAAGTTAATAACATTATTTTAATGGGAGTGGCTAAGAAAATTTTATGTTATCTCCCAAAAGTTTGCTATTCAGATCAAAGTAGAACCTAATTTTATAAGTCATGAAAGTAGAGCCTCTATTAAGTGTATATAGTTTGTGAATACGGGTGTATGCATACAACAATACACTTATATTCTGCTGTCTTTTAGTACTTGAACAAGGCAATGACGAGACTTGACTAGAAGCGGATGCCACGTATGCGCAACTTAACAAAAGGTACTTAATTTTCTTCTTTCCTCGCTTTACTCTTGCAGCTTCTAGGTTTGTTTTCATTTTACTAACTTTGATTTATGGCTTATTGTTCTGTTACATTGAAATGTTTTAGGCTATTTAGGATCTGACATGAACAATATTTAGTGATAGATTCGTCCATGGGTCCAGTGAGAGAGGCTTTAAAACAAGGCATAAAACACATTGATTTAAATAAGAAGGATATGAGATCAGTTAATCTACAAGTAAGCTACATACTTAACATTGTAACTATATATATATATCACCATATATAATAAAATTACCTTAAATTCAGAGTTGCCATGTAATATATTAAATTAAGGTATCATAATCAATCATCTAATTAATATGAAATCTTATTGTGTCTTTTATATACTTCTATATAGAAGATAATGTTACATTCATAAGAAGTATTCTTTAAATACAATAGCTTTAGAATTTTTATTTTAATAAATAAATATCTGTACAGGTAACTAATACTATTTTTTACCTTTTAGTGTTTGTTGCGGGTTGGTGGTGTCAGGTTTCCTGAATTGGGTTGGTTGATGCTGGGTTTGCTGAGTCGTGTTGCTGATGTCGGATTTGCTGGTGCGCTTGCTGATGCGGGTTGCTTATGGTATAGGATTTGCTGGTAAACCTTGTTTGATGGACATTGCTGATGCACCTTGCTGCTAGAGCTTGTCACCTTGCTGATAGATAAGGAAAGCTACTTACAAAGTTTGAGAATAGGTTGATACCGGGTACTGTCACTTATACTCATGCGTATGGTGATCGAATTTCTATAGGATACACTCAAGAGGTTAGATTCTTCATACTTCAAATTTTAATTTTATTTATCTTATACATGTGGCATGGGTGTGTCGGGTAAATGGCAAAAAACATGATGCTTTTATTATGGGCCGGAACATGATGGGTTGGGTTGTCCTAGACTTATGCAATTTTTTACAGATATTGAGTTAGTTATGATTATATTAACAATTGTGCATTTTTTATATTACTTTTTATAGGTATTGAAGATATTTGTCTGCTATGAGGTGTTTGGTTTGCTGAAATTTTGAAACTACACAAAGAATAACTCACTCGATACCCACATAAGAGAAACACAGTATGGCTAGCGGAAATTCTATTGAGGCTGCCTTTCCATGTTGATTTTAGTTACATATTGTTTGTTGTCTTTCTCACAATACTCAAATTTCAGGCCTTTGTTGGGTAATGTTGGAATCAGTTAACAATTGTCTAGTCCTATTACCTTATGTCATTCACGCATATTTTCATTATGTCTTCGAGATGAACGTAAAATGTTTTATTATAAAACATACATTTATCGTTACAAAAACGACCAACGGCGTTGCCGTTTTGATGATGGGCTCCCTTTTGGCCCGTTTCGTTTGTAAAGCCCATCTTTTTCCTTCACGTCGGCCTGACACTTTTAACATATACATGATACAGATACATGATACGTATCTCATCTCTATGTCTTCTCATGAAAGTTCCAGATGAATTTTATCAAACTCTCAGATGAAGAAAAACTATGCTACCTATACCAATGATGTTGCTTCATCCTCTCTTTTTTACCTGTTAGTTCTTTACCCAAATTAATGATTAATATTTTGTTTGATTTTTTTATGTGGCAAGAAAAGAAGGAGGAGCAGTCCGGATTCTTCTTCCTATAAACTTTGTGTGGGATTCATCAAAACGAGTTTCTTCTCCTCTTTGTGAGTGTATTATTGTTTCAAACAACTTCTGATTATGTATTCTTATTTTTCATAAATTGGAATTAAATTTACATGAAAAAACTTTGTCTATTTTTTCAGGTTGATATGTTTTAGTAAATAAGTTGGTGTGGCGTGTGGGAAATTTCTGTTTTCTAGGTTTGTCTTTGTTAACTACTGTGCATCTACACATTGTTACAAATATAATATATGTGTTTAAGTGTATTTTTGGTGTATGTAGAACCACTATGACCTAATGGTTTAGCCATTAATAAAAGAAGTGAAACAATGAAAACTGAAACGAAATATTAAATGTGTGTTTGTTTTGGGTAAAAGTTATGGCTTTTGTTTTTTTGATTCAAGGTTGTTTGATGTTGTGCAAACACAGGCTTTCGCTGTAAATAGTTGGGTGATCACTTGGCTTTAGATACGAATCGACCTGGTAAGATACACCTTTCGTTTAATGTTTGGGGTGATATTGTAATTGGTTTATGTATTCTGTTATTTTTGAAAATTAAAAAAAAAATAAAGTCGGCCTTTCCTCAACATCAAAATATTTTTGTAGTCCGCCACAAGAAAGGTGCTAAAAATCAATGTAGTTACGAATAACTATGGGTGTTTGGATTTGCTTTAGTCTATTTATTCTTTCAATGTTGTGACTTCAGAAAGTTATAAAGTTAAAACCAATTGTTGCAATTTCAAATTAGAATGATAAGCTTAAACTTGCGTCCAAACACCACCTAACTTGAGTCTACTGCTAGGATGTAATGACGACATGATGCACAATTTGTTTGTGGAATGCAAGACTGAGGTCAACCAGTTACATCTCAATAGAGTCGAAAAAGCAAAGCCTGTTGCAGTACATGACCAGTTACCTAACTGGTTAGTTGTTTAAAAATGATATTCACCAGTGGTATTAATCTTAATGCATCCCATATTTTGTCATGGATTTGCAGTATAAACAGGAAAGTCGAATGGTGATCCATTTTGCAAAAAGGGCACACCAGACTTTATCTTAGACTCCATCCTAGACAAAGTTCCAATTTCTAAAAAAAATGCAGCAAGCGTTGTCACCGGGCCTATCAGAAAAAGACTATACATGTTACAAAACTTAGATTACTATATGTTCCAACATATGGAATATAATTGTTTGAAAACCTAAAATACATATGCAATTTGAATCATTCCAGCAACACCGCCCGCACCAGATTCTGATGGCTACCAGCAATCTAAAAGTGTGATCGCACGGGAAAAAGCTCACAGCAGACCAGCTTCCTTGATCCCAGCACAAAGAATGTCAACAACAAATACCAAATCAGTAAAGGGAACACTGCCAAGGAACATTTAAGAACGACGTGTTTTCCAAAACCCACCGAAGGCATGCTACGAACCCTAATATTTATTATTGCTTATGCTTAAGAGATATATAAATATCTGTGATTTTGACATGCAGTCTGCCATTCATTAGGAGGTGGTACTGATTCTGGTATGGCTATTAAAGATGGGTGGGGGGAACAATCAAGTAAAAGAAATTAACTATGAAGTTCTTACAGAAGAACTACTCAAAGTTACGGAACCTGTGTTCCTGCAGCTCATTATATCTGTTGAGAGGATTGGGCCGGTCTTCAAGAGGAGACCAATGTTCGTCAACTTCGTTGCAGGTGAGATTTTAACTTCCAAACTTTTGTGGCCAAATGGACTATTCTATTAGTATTCTAAGTTCGATACAAGTAAAATGCATAAATGTTATGAACAGTATAACCACTATGACCCTACCATGTTTTAGTTGATTAAATTGATCTATATAGTCTATACATCTGTGTTTCAGGTTATATAAGATGGTGTATTATATTAGTACATAGCCAAAGGCTGTGAAAAAAATGCTACCCTATCCATGTTGCCATAGCTTCTTGGATAGTTAAAGATATGCAGGCTAAAAAGATCAGTTGCATTTGGATCCCAACTTGGCTATATTGTAAAACAAAAGGCAATTTTCTATATCCAATCAAGTCAAGACTGATCTAGCCTTAATCTATTATCTTTTTGAATTTTTATTATAAATAATTCTAAATGTCATCTTTTTATTTGCTATGCTACCACATATCTTATATATAGCTCTGCATCGTAATTAATTAACATATACTTTGTTGTTACGGATAATTAATTAACTTTTATTGCGAATAATTTATCAAGTTTTATTTTCTCTTCTTGAATGAACATTTATTATTTTTGTTTTTAATGCACTCAATAAATATGTGACGATGTTGATAGTTGATTAACGGTTACTTAATTTTTTTCCTTGAATATTGATAAGGCTCATCCGCCCCCATCGGGCGAGGTATGCAACTATTATAGGAATATATATATATTTTAATGTTTACACACAAGAATACTAAAAAATAGGTGAGAATTCTAAAAGTGTCTTTAAAATTAATTTTTATTTTATTTTAAATAAGTATTTATAATATTTTGTTTTAAAGACTAATCGGGAATTTTGATTTTGTTTAAGTTGGATGTATTAAAAAAACCAAATAATAATAGTTTCAAAAATTATTTAAAAGATCAAAGTATTAGTAAAATGTTTATTAAGAAATAATATATAATGTTTTAGTATGGATGTTTATGATAGTAATAAGTAGCATAATGTTTATAATAAGCTATAAACTGATGCGTCAATAACTATGGAATAAGACAAAGGAGATTGATAACTATACTAAACATTGTGTACATGCATACATATAATACGCCTAAGAGAAGTGACTTCTATAATTTAAAAAACACCTTTGTATGCATTAAGGTGTTCAATCACGAACCTTATTAATTTTTTTCATCGAGGAGTTAGTTATTCACTCTATTATAATTTAACATTATTCGTATTTCATTAAACATTTGGTAAAATTTATCCAAGGATACTCACAAGGCATACCCGCCCATCGGGTGGGTTTTGCAACTAGTACAAGAATATACACTAATCTAATTAACACTACTCCTAAGGGTTATATCTAATGCTAAAAACCAAAATATAAAATAAAAATCAAGATTAATTTTCACTCCCCGGCAACGACGCCAAAAACTTGATGTATCGTTGTGTGGTGTAAATTTTTATGATTTAAGTTTTAAATTTATATTTTGCCGACTTAACCAAAAACAAAACTTTAACGGGTAGTGTACCCGATCGGTGGTAGATTCATGGTAAGTAGGGTGTCGAACACTTGAAGCGAGGTTAAATCT
>BQNB010044426.1:0-44894 GCA_026074375.1 Tanacetum coccineum
AATTTCCTATTGTAATGTCTATTTTTTAATTTCGTATTGTAATATATAGTTTTTTATTTCGTAATGTGATATCTAGTTTTTAATTACGTTCAGTTAAATTGAAAAAATGTGGGCCCCAAAGCAAAAACTATCGGTTGATATTATATATATATATATATATATATATATATACATAGATATATATACTAGTTACGTAACCCGCTCGATGGGCGGGTTCGCTTTAAGTAATATTTTTTTAGAAAAAGGTGTGTGTGAGTTTTGGTTAATAACTGCGATTGTCGAGTCCAGTTCGCATTGAACGGATCAAAATGGTTTAGTTAGTTATGGGTGGGTGTATTTTGGTTCGGTCATTATTAAAGTGTTGTTTTGCCATGTGACTATCGCGTCATTACAATTTCAATCTGCTAAGTGATTATCAAAATAATACAAATTATATTTGGCGATTACCTTGACATGTATCAACGACGTGTCTTACCTTTTCTGTTACAAATAATCTATTTTAGCAAATTTAAAAATCATTACTTGGTCTCAAAAAATCTATAAGAATAGCCAGGACCACATTGCCAGGACCACATTTATCCAAGCATTAAAACTCATTTTGGCAACCTCATATTGTAATTACCATTCATATAACTATTAAAGTATACATATACCTCGGCTCAAGCGAATAAGTAAAAGCAATCTATCCCTCCTGATAACACATTGTGTCGGTTCACTATTGGTCCCAATTGAAGTTGAAATCACAACACCACACATAACGGGTAAAACGTCGAACAAAGAAGCAGTATACTTTAATTGCTGATAGCTTAGCAAACATATTCCCACAGAATTTAGCATATTTCTTGCTGTATTCTTTAATCTTCACCTTCAGCACTAACATACATAAATGCAACAATCTAATGAGCTTAGTGACATATTTCATATTTGAGTGTTATAATCTAATTATATTTAATTAAGAAATTGATAATTACCATTGACATTAGCTCTAAAAGGCGATAATGTCAACAACATGCATTTCATCTTTATCAAGAATTCAACCAGGTACAGCTACAGCTACAGTAACCATGAGTTCATGTATAGAGTTCATATGTAGAGATCATTTGCCTCATCATGATCATATATATTTGGATATTTATATATTATAGCATGGTTCTAATCAATGTTTTAAAAACCGTTTTTCTAATTGACCCGGTCGAGTCACCGGGTCACGGTTCAACCGGTGGTTCAATTGGGTTTTTTGGCCAAAACCGGGTTTCGGTCACTCGACCGGTTCACGGTCCAACCGGGTCAACCCGGGTTTTAAAAGACTCATTTGAATAGATGACTTGAAATATAGTAATTGATAATTACCTTATGAAGTTTACAACATGGTTTTCCCCATAAACCCTTATTGATAGCTTCTACTGCACAAATATTTCATTAACACTATAAGTACAATTAAAAAGGTAAGAAATTCGAACCTTGATGTGGGTAACTCATATTATTGTAAAACTTGAGTAGCGTTCATTTTAACCCATAACATAAAGTAAGATTATAAGTTGCCTACTGTTTACACATCTCTATCAAAATTAACAAAATGCAGATGTGTTCATTAGAACCCATTTAGTTATGATTAGATTTTATTATTCTTCTAACACATCAAATTGGTATATAGATAAGAACTACAAAAAGCATTAAATTATAAGTACTAACCTCTCCTCGCTCTATTCTGTGAGTACCCTCGAAATCCATTACTACGATGCAAGGATCAATACCGACGCAGCTTGCCATCCAAACACCTTTAGTGGTTTGAGAAATGTTTTCTTTTTAACTCTTGCCTACGCAGGATTTTAGGATATGTGTCAACATGATATATGCGTAACGCTAATGACAGCTATGTATGTAAATACTCACCTTTTCGATCAAAGAAGTGATTTTTCTCTCATTTGTGTTGATTGTGAATATTATCTGACATTTGCTTGATCAAAACTTTCTGATACTTCATGGTGCTCCTTTATAAAATGCAGGTCATCAATAATAATCTGTAACAATAAA
Source organism: Tanacetum coccineum (assembly GCA_026074375.1). Lineage (NCBI taxonomy): Eukaryota > Viridiplantae > Streptophyta > Magnoliopsida > Asterales > Asteraceae > Tanacetum > Tanacetum coccineum. Next base: position 2,035 of record BQNB010044426.1, read on the forward strand.
AGATATCGAATGATTCACTTTATACAGATATGATATGGATTAAAATGTAACATTCTTTGATTAGATTGACATATTATTAGTAAGTCTCATTCTGTAAGCATTCCAAAAAAATAATCATTATCAAAAACCATGTAAGCTCTCAAGTCCTTAATGCCTTGACTTTGTTTTTATCTTACGCACTTTCAATTCAGCTAAAGGCATGTTCTAACACATTAACTATAATCAAAGCGGATATGAATGTTCCTCGGGTTATTTGGTAGTAAGTTATCATCAAATTAACATCGAGTATTTCTAATTCATATAATTTATTTTTATCTGAAGGCGAAATGAGAAATAAATGGCAAGGTGAATTATGATATAACAGAGGAATACTTGATCATGCATGGCCATTAGCTGATCCGGTATACTTTTATATCTTTTCATTATTGTATAAAAATTTATACAATTTAGCTCAATGATATCATCTTCAATTAAATGCAGAACAATCTCTCTCGATATTCCTATTTGTACCCTTCTTGACCCTGGACTAGTTTAGTCATTAATGTGATGAATGCGTTATTGAAGCTGCTGGGCTGTTATCCTATGTGATCAGTCTATTTTGATCTCGTGTCACTGAAAAAAACCTGGTCAGATGTAAAAAGTCCTTGTCCATTTTGTAGATTCTTATAGTAAATGTTATCAAAAGTTCTTGTTGTGTTGGTATCCATATTTACAGCGATTCTCGGGTCAACGTTCTTTGGGCACTGTTGCTGCAATTGTGTAGCATAACTTGGGCTTAGTGTTGGAACAAGTGGATTTTGTTTGCTGAAGTTGTATATCCTGTTTGAAAACTAGTCGCAGTGAGAGAATCCGAGGGTGTGTGCACTGGACATGGTAACTACATTAGCAATAATGGTAAACATTTTTAGAGTAACCATATAACATCAAGAGTTTTGAATGATGAGAAGTAGTATGAATTAGTCTATTCAGTGTAAGATTTTATCTCAAATGGATCAAACCCTAAACATTTTAACAGGAAAGGAGTCTAAAGTCGTCAAATCTGGTACTTTAATGAATAAATGGTGTACGTCGTTCTATTTTTTGAAAAAAATATATTCATATTGATTATATTAATGTATTGTATGTATCATCTGTGACACGTTAACCATATAAAATTGCCCATTTCGATAATTAAACTTTCTATAGGAAAATATGGACTAAAACTGTTTACGTCAACCCAATCCGATTGGTACAAAATTTATCCATTTTGTCCAAACCCGGTTTGACTCCAATAACATTTACTTATAGCTGAGCCAAGTTAATTTTTATTTCTTCCTCACGAGATAAATAGGTACAATCATATATGTATCTAAAGAGAAACGGGTCAGATTTACCAAAGTTTCACAAAATGTGTTGTAATTTCATCCAACCTTGTATGTTCGCTTTTGTTATAAAAGGTGAATTAGTATTATAATGCAGTATCATAGTTTCTCTCTGAAAATATTTGGCATATTAAATACTCCTTTTCTATTATACTTTAATAATGGATAAAAGGTGCAGGTCAACCCACCCATACTAAAAATTATTTCCTGACTCATTATTGAGCCCATTTCCCTGTTCTGTTTACCACCTCTACTTTTTGGGCACATTTTTTGCAATATTTTGCATGAATTGTATGTACCTGAGAGAGCTATCATGTCAGCTTGGGTCAATCCATTAGCAGAAAACATGGCATTAAGTTGATCCAAATTCTGATTTGGTTTCGGCAGCTTTCCACCAACGCTAGCTGTTGTTGAACTCAACCCGTCTAATCTCCCCAGCTCCACCGGATACGATGGACCACGTGCCTGCATACCACCATCTTACGGTTAAACACATGATATCGTTCATCAAGACACTGCTGCTAACTAAATAATAAATACACATAGAAAGAAAATGGTTATTACAATCTTGACGACATCCCATGTAGCCATGGTGAGAATATCAGCAAATGACACTTTATATAGATTATGCTTTTTGTTAAACAATTAACTAATATGAATGGTCTCTAATTCTTCCTGTAAGTTTTATTATTTTTATACATAAACAACAACTAAAACATGAGAGATTAAACAAATAATTAGAGCACAAATTAAACCTTAAAAATCTTGAAATCAAAGACGAACTTAAACATGTATGTACCTGCAGATTTAGTAACCTATTCAGAACCACCAATCCTCTTACTCTCTTATCTTTTTCTTTTTCGTCGTTATTAATCAAATTAAAGCTCGAGTCAAACCCTATTTAAATTAGGCACAAGAGATGGCACAAGAGAAAGCGTAAGAGATGGGTAACTAAAATCAACTAAGAGGCCGTTTGGTAGGGGGTTGTAGAATGAAAGATTGGGAATCATCTCAAAAATAAATGTTTGGTTTATAAAATTTTGTGTTACATGGAATGAATAGTTATTATGAAACCCATAGATCCATTTCATGTCAAATAGGTGGGTTTTAGGATTTTGTCTTTCTCTCTCAATTAATGACTTATTCTTTTTCTAACTTTTTATCAACCCCCATAAACCAAACAAAGCTTTTCAATTTGTCATTCACATTCCTATTCCACCTCATACCAAATTCGACACCCATTGTGATTCATGACAACACACCAAACGTCCCTTAAATACCCATGCTAATACCCGTTATGTATATCTTTGTGTTTATAATAAAAGATAAACAAATATAATGATATGTGCACTATCAGGATATCTTAGTGTATAATATGAGATACAATAGATATCTTAGTGTATAATATGAGATACAATAAGCAGGTGTGCATTGATATACATTAGTGTTTACTAAATACCCATGTTATAATGATATATAACTTCGGGTATTATAACTGGTTAGGGGTCTCTGTTATGTATCATATATTATGTGTTTGATTATTTGCAGTAGATTTAACCAGTTTCTAAATTTGTTAAGCGAATCGTCGTGTCACTCTATTTTGAGTAGACCTCCAAAGACAAATTAGATCATATACGTGTGGTTCTTCACCCCTTTCCACCATTCAATAAACAATAGTGATGAATGTTATAGGTTCGCAAATATTGGGATGACCGAAATTAGGATCTTACCTTGCGCAACCTGAATCACCTTGCACAACCTTCATCGGCTTTCCCCTCCATTGTCAACGTTTCCTTCTTATTTTTTTTATGCATGCTTTGTCTAAGAACCTAAAAGTTGTATTAATCAGGCAGACTCTAATTACTAATACTGTATAATTTAACCTATAGAAAAATAATAAATGCAATCCCAAACAAAAAATACTTACGATGGTATCTAAGTACATCTTCAAGTTCTATGAAAAACAATCATGCATAATGACCTAACTCACAAAAAATTATAAGCTAAATGTCATCTCTAGTAAATATCGTCAAATCCTGGTTTAGTGTTTGTGAATTAAATCATGCAAGAACGAAACAATGTACTCACCTTAGATAGCTACAACCTAAAATCATAACTCATTATGTTCATCATCCGTATTACCGAAATCCCGAAAAGACTTAGATAGAACTAAATTTAATATTAGCTTCCTAGTTAGTACTGGTAGTTATAATCTGAGTAGTATTAAGTTCTTGGACTAGAAGTACTAACTTGTGAAGATTTATTCCCAACAGTTTCTTCTGTATATGTTCATTCAGTATTTTCCTAACTATGAGGTTTATCTCTGAAGTTCCATGAAACCTTAGCAGACAAAACATATTAAAAGACATAGAAGCAAAAGTTGTGCATGAAAATAATATTAAATCATTTACACTTTGAGCACATACCAGACTAATGGAATTTGGTCAAACACAAACTACCGAGCAATGATCTTTTAATCTGATTTGACTTGTACCTATGTGACTAAACCTGAAGTCATAAACTAATACGTAAATCCATATAAGTAATAGTTATTGCTCATATTACCTTGATAACTGAAAAATAAATATATTATATGCCTTTTTGTTACACTTTGGTAGTATTGTAGAGAACAATCTGCAAAAACAAAAAGAAACAATAAGAACGTGCGAGGATATCCATTGAAAACAGCCAACCATCCAATAACTTCATATCATCAGTGACCAAAAAGAACCTGCAAAATCATAGATACAAAAAAGATTATTTTAAGAGCAATATACATAACATATGCATACATAGTGTGCACAAGCAAAGAAGTTTATTGAGTATCTTTTGAGCATCTTTTGTTTGCCTGAAAAATCAATAATGTAACCACATATAATACAGAATACTGAAGTGTAAAACCTCATATACTGCTACAAAAGGGTACGAAGGGATCTACATCGAACAACAATAAAAATAAAACAAAATATTTTTAACGGATAACATAAACTTAAAGTAAACACAAAATCAAAAAACAAAGAACCAAAAAACTAAACCTTGATTCAATAATCTGCTACATATTGGCAGAGCTTGCACAAAAAGGTTGAAGCTTCTGATGCTCCTCCAGTAGTTGAGTCAAATACATCAGTTGAGTCAAATACTGAAACAAAACAAAACAAAACCATAAATAGATCAAAAACAAAGTAAGTGCACAAAGCAATAAAGAAAAAGATGATAAATGAATGATATTAGGGTTTGATATAAATATGGTTTTGAATATACTGAAAGAAATAAAACGTGTGTAGGGTTTCATGTATATATGGTTTTGATATTAGTGTATAGGGATAATATCTAACCTAATTATGAAGTATATCTTCAAAGCTAAATTTCGAGTATATTATGAAATCTAGCATATATATGCAGTAAATCAAAATTCAAGTATATCTTCAATAAATATTCAGGAAATTACATATAGGATATATATGCAGTAAATCTTGAAGTTATAATATATCAATAATGTTTTGCAAAGTAAAACACAAATTACCTCTTGGCTCAGTTGGTTAACATGATTGGATATTAACTATAGGTCACAAGTTCAAACCTTGCCATTGCCAATATTTTTATAAAAAATCCCAAATTTAATGCAAAAATAATTCCCAAATTTAAGGCAAAAATAATTAAAAATCCAGAAATTCGAAATTAAAGGCAAAATTAATTAAAAATTCAAAAAATATTTAAAATTATTGTCTTATATGTGCCATGTCATAGTTGTTTGCGCCATGTCATCGTTGAGGTGGCGTTGAGTCACTAAATCATATTAATCCAGTCATAGTTAGCCCCATATATAAGTTATAGATTTTAATGATATAATAAAGCAAAAAGCAAAAAAAAAGATCAAAAAAGGGTTGCGTGGGACACAGACAGGCAACGGGTATGATCAATTTCGACAAAAATCCCCCCACTTAGTAAGACATTGACATCAATGTTTAAAATGACCGGGTTTTACCCCCCACAATTAGGATACGAATAGGAAATGTAAAATTTCAAGTGTGAAAGGGGAAATAAAACCAGATATATATATGATCAGGATTAAGGATTCCCAGGATATAATCATGAAAATGATCGGAGACCGCGTGATTGGAGGATTGAAAACAAGCACGAAGGTCTTCAAGATCATAGGGAATCCTGCAAGCAAAAACAGAAAACCACGAAACACAACATGGAGAGAAGCACTCCCCCACACTTATTCATTACTAAATCTAAGCTAATATAATATTATTACTACTACTAGGATAAGCATGGGTTGCCACCCACGAAGCGCTTGTTTTTGTGCGAGTCTCTAGCTTGACTCGCCCCGAATTTCTTTGTCCTTGGGGAGAAAACTGACCGAAGATTCGGTCATCAAAGAAATTTCACTCAAAATAGGACGTTTATCGATCTTGAAATTATTAATCAGTAGATGTGGAGATTTTCTCGTGAAAGAGAAAACTCCATCTATAATGAGAATTCTGGGATCGAAAACCTTGTCTTCATTTCCGGAGGGAAATGACAGAAAAGTTTTGATCTCAGAAGGATCAATCAAGAGAAGAGAATCACTGACGAATGAGTTAGTAGAAAAATCGTCCAGTGGAAGAATATAAAGTCTCTGAGATTGGACTCCTTTGATAATGAATATTCCGGGATTGAAAACTTTGTCTTTATTTCAGGAAGGAAATAAGACTAAAAGATCGATCTCAGAAAATTTCTCAGAAAAAATGGAGTCACAATCGGATAAGAAGAAAGGAAAATTATTAAGCTCGGGACTTGTAAGTTCCTTGGTTGAATCTTCAGATATATTTTCTTCAAAAAGTATAGTCAACTCTCCTAGGTCGGGCTCAATATCGAAGTAAAAACAATCATACTCTGTTGAAGATATGATGTGAGCGAGTTCATCTGCAAACTCCTCATGATGAGAATCACTCCTATCGGCAGGAGGAAGCTGATCAATCAGAAGATCAAAATGAAATGAATCATACTCTAGAAGAGAGAGATCAAAATGAGAAGTGGTACTGCCACTACTCTTCTCTTCGATCTGATCGACATCAAAAAAGAATGATTCGTATTCTAGAAGAGAATAATCAGAATGAGAAGTGGTACTGCCACTACTCTTCTCTTCAAAGCAAAATACTTCATAATCAGGAAGAGAAAGATTAGAATAAGAAGTGGTACTGCCACTACTCTGCTTGTTTTGATTAGAAATTTCTTCATATGGAGAATCAATAATATTGATACTATGAACGGAATGACATTCACGACTTGGTGGATTCTTTGAAAAAAAATATTTTGAGCACGGGAAAAAAAAAAAGAAACCTCCAAAAAATAAAAAAACTAACTCTTCATTCCTATTCTTAGGGGATCATCCTTCTTTTTCTATTTTGTCTTTTAGCATTCTCTTATTAGAGATCTACAAGAGCCTTTGTAGTACGCAAGAAGGGTCTTCCTAAAATGATAGGAACTCTAGGATCAACCTCAAAATCTACAATGACGAAATCGGCTAGAAAGTTGAATTTATCCACTCTAACAATAACATCTTCAGCTATACGCATCGGATATGTGATTGATCGGTTAGCCAGTTCAAGAGTCATTCGAGTAGGTTTCAGAGGACCGATCCTAAGTTTCTCATAGATCGAAAGAGACATAAGGTTTATGCTATCTCCAGAATCGGCTAAGGAGCTGCAAACCTCAAGATCTTGTAGGACACAAGGAATGAGAAACTTTCCGAGATCTCCAAGTTTTTCGGGAACCTTATTAAGAAGGATAGCAGAGCATTCAACATTCATCGGAGTATTTGCTAACTCTTCTAATTTCTCTTAGTCTTTTAAGCATCCATAAGACTGATATCAAAACGAAGTTGCTTTAATATTTTCAAAAACTTAGATACTTGAACATCATTTTTATCAAGAAGTTTTGTCTTATTAAGCCTCGAAGGATATGGAATCTTAGGTTGATGAGGTTTGGGCGTAGGATCTTCCTTTGGTTTTGGTGGTGACACTAGCTGAATTCCTGGAGGTGGAACATGTGCGGTACTTGCTAGGCTTGTAATATGCACCTCATCCATTAAAGTCTCCGGTTCTTTTTCCACTTCCACCCTAGGAGTAGGAAGAACAGGGGGTGGAATAGAGGGTTCAGCAGTAGTCAATCCACTCCTTGTTGTAATTGAATTAACTTGCTCTCTCGGGTTAGGCTCAGTGTTGCTCGGAAGAGCACCTTGAGGTCTTTCATGAAGTACCTTTTGCATTTGACTCATCAGATCTACCATTTGGGTATTTTAGGTATTTTGGTTTTTTAGTTGCTGTATTTGTTGGTTATTGTGAATTTGCATTTGTTGCATTTGTTGGTTATTGAGAGTTTGCATTTGTTGTATCTTAGCGTCAGCTGATCTCATATGTTGTAACATCATATCTTCCAAAGACGGAACATTCGGCTGAGCTTGATTCTGATTAACATTCTGACTTTGATTTTGAATATATCCCTGATTTTGATTGTAATTATTTCCTTGGTTGTAATTCTGACCCCTGTTTTGATTATACCCTTGGTTTTGAGAACCTTGATTATATCGATTTTGGTTCTGATTCTGGTTCCTGTTTTGATTATTTTGATAATTTCCCTGATTATTTACTTGATTGTTTCCCTGATTCTGATTATTTCCTTGATTAAATCCGGGTGGTCCAAGATAGTTATTGGAATGATAGCTTAAAAGATTATGGTTACCTTGGGGTTGGTAAGAGTTACCACCAGCATTATAGGTACCCGTAGTAGCATATACGTCCTCTTGAGTGTAGCCATCGGCTGCTTGACACTCATAATAAGCATGTGGACCACCACAAGTCTCACAACCATTTTGTATCGAATTAATTAGTCGGTTCATAGAAGAGACGAGAGCTTCAACCTGCTTAGTGAGAGCGGTAATAGCAGCATCTTGAGTCGAGCTCCCACTAGCACTTGAAACTTGAGGTTTGTTTCGGAAAGTTTGAACTTTAGATTTGTTCTTAATAATAGTCAAAGCTTCTTAGGTATTCTTAGTCAAGAAATTACCACCAGCTACAGAATTAAGAGAATCCTGATCAGATTGATTTAAACTATTGTAGAAAGTATCAATCTGATGGAGAGGAGAAAAGCCATGATGGGGACATTTGTTAAGAAGATCTTTAAATCGATCCCAAGCTTCAGAAAATGTCTCACTGAATTTTTGTTGAAATCTAGTTATTTCATTTCAAAGATTGGTGGTGTTAGAAGGAGGAAAGAAACGATTCACGAACTTGGATACAAGATCGTTCCAAGTTGTGATAGAATTAGGAGGTTATTTTTCAAGCCAAGTTCGGGCTGCTCCCTCAAGAGAAAATGGAAATAACAACAATTTAACAACGTCGCTCGGGACGTTATTAAGTTTAACTGTTTAAGTTATTTTCGTGAATCTTCGAATATGAGAATGAGGATCACCGTTTTCAAAACCATGAAAAGCGATGGCGGTTACTAGATTAAGTAAACTGATCTTCAATTCGAATTGATTAGCAAGAATAGGGGGTACAACGATTGCATCCCCCACACCATCGGTAGGTGCCTGAAGTAACTCCTTCATCAGACGGAGATCTAGATTCGGGTTTTGAAAATTAGGACCCACAGGAGGCGGTCCTTGAACATTATTGGGATCATTAGCCATATTTATCTCTTTAAAATCGAGTAAAAGAGACGGATCACCAAGATTTCATCTTCGATTTCGGATAATGCTTTCGGGATTAGTAGACGGAGGAACGAGATTAGAAGAAGATGAACGAGTGCTCATGCACTAAAATAGAAATAAAATAAAAGAAAATTATTTTTGGATTTTTTTATAAGTACAAAATTAAACTTTCAAAAGAGAAATGATCTTCAAGGCATTCACTTCAAAACAAAACGTGAAAATCGTACAACTCTCCCCGGCAACGTCGCCAAAAACTGATTCGTCGTAAACGAGTGGAGTAATATAATAAGTAAGTCCCGTTAGATGTAAGAATTACTTGAGGACAAGTAATAGTTAGTCTTTCGAGTGTTGTAATCCCAACGAGAATTGAATTGAAAACCATGTTGATTTTTGAAATTTAAATGCTTGATTATCTTTTAATTTTGGTTTTTGATTCTAAACTAAATATAAAATAAAACTAAGCTAGATTATACTAAATAACAAATTAGCAAAGCAATCGAACGAAGAGATATATTTAAAAAGATATGCTTGCTAAGTGAATTGTTTAGATCCTTAAATGTGAATTAATAATTAATTAAGCTCTTATCGACGAACCAATTTCTTTCTAATTAATCATTTTTTCACAATGTTGGTGATGACATCAAATAACGTCTATTTTATAGCATCATTTATCCCATGTTATTAACCCATTTTGTATAGTTATTGCAAAGAATTGTTACTTAATCGTTTATATTTGAGAATTGCAGTAATTATGAAGTACTTGGTGAATATTAGCAAAAGACGCGCATTCTGGAGCTTAAATAAAGATATTTTGAAGATTACTATTCTGAAGACCAATACGTCGTATCCATCAAGGAAGATACGGCGTATCCGTGCCTGCACTCACCAAAGACCACAAAGGAATGAAGCTCAATACGCCGTATCCAGAAGAAGTCAATACGCCGTATTGAAGATATAGTATGTGAATATTCTAGAAGATATCAAACGTGGTCCCTACTCCAAGAAACAATGCGTCGTATCCAATACCTTGGATACGCCGTATCGAACCGACTTCCAGACCCTATAAATACAAAACTCAAAAACAAGTTTTAAGTGTGCTAAATCATATTCTCGATACCTAAACCACAAAAGTCGATTTTCAGAGGAGAAAAAGAGCAGAAGAGGTCAAGCAACGTTATCAATTCCATAGGAGACAACGTGTAATTCCATATACTTTAGTAATCGTTTAGTTTTTGGTATCATTCGTTAACTCGGTTAGTTTACCTTGGCTAAATAATTGCTCTTGTATTTATTATGACGTTTGAAGGCTAATACCTTCGGGTATTAGCCATTATTATGAAGATTTGAATGTTTGGTATTGTTTATCTCGATTTCTTGATTTATCGTTGAATGCTTGTTTATGTTTATCAATTTATACTTGTTTACGTGCTTTTGTATGCGACCTATCATTCAACTGGATCTAGTGATACGGACCAAGTAATCTAGAGTCCGGGATAGCTCTCCATATAGTGATTTATACATCTAGAATCATAGGATCACAAGTATTGTCCTTCTAAATCTGTGTCTAGGATACGCTTCGGGCTTAACTAGTTAATTGGATATTGCCAATGGTTTATTGAACGTGTTGACTAGAAGGTGAACCTAGATAATTCAACAAATAACGTACTGATTCCATTGGATAGTTGGACAAGTGGACTACTAGTGTATAAATTGCCATTAAGCAGTAAGTGGGTAAAGTCTCTATGAGCTAGGGTTTAACAAGATCACCATTGCTTTAATCCCTAAGATAGATTATAATCAGCAAATAAGGATGCTTTATGCGGATGCTTTAATTGTGACAGAATTAATGTGTCTAGGTCTTAGGAAGAAGTCCCGCCTAAGTCTTAAGAATGATATGCCACCTCGAGAGAAGAAATCATTGCACTAATAAACAAACCAACATTCTAATCGGATTAATAATGGTTAATACAGTTTTCTTATATCAGGCTCGACCACTCTTTTATCTTCTGTTAATTAGCTTACGTGGGTTAAAGTGTCTTGAATTGATTGTAGTCACCGACCAACCTGTGCCAGTCTCTCAGGCTGAAACCCACCTTTTACCTGTTAGAATTAGGATTAGAACTAACATAAGATTATCATAGGTTTGACTTAGATTAGATTTAAGATAGATTAGATAGCCAGAATATAAATAAATTGAGAGATTTAACCGCGCTTCAAGTGTTCGACACCCTACTTACCACGAATCTACCACCAACCATGTACACTGTCCGTTAAAGTGTCATTTTTGGTTAAGTCGAAAAAATATAAATTTAAAACTTAAAACATCTTAAATATACACCACACAACGAAAACATCGGTTGGTTTTTATTGAAAACAATTTTTATTAAGAGATCGATTACTAAATTAATGCCTAATTATTCTGACGGCTTTTGCCCGCTCGAATAACTAAAACACTAATCTAAGTAATATAAAAATCACTAGTCAATATTTTCCACTTTTATAATTACACTTAATTTACTAAACAATATATCACTTAACAAGCATAAATAAAATCTACTCACTAAGCATATTAATCACCAAATAAGCAACAAATAATCTAATAAGCATAAAACTACAAATTAAGCTACTTTTTACTAAGGATTGAAAAAGGAAGAAGATTAGAACCCGAATGATGAAACCGATACGAATAAAACCACCCAATTTAATAAGCTAAAGCAAATAATCAAATTCAATCTAGCTTATTAAACCCTTAAGCTCCGGCCTTAGATGTAGAAGGATGGAATAAGAAATAAGACATGAAAAGTTAGGACAAAATAAGCTAATAAGATGAAAACCCTTTTAGAAAAATAAGCTATTTTGAAAACTGTATTTTGTAAAAACTAAATTAAATTTAATAAGCTACTTTTGAAAATTATATGTAAAATTAAATTTTGAAAACAAAACTAAATAGCTAATAAGCTATCAAAACTTATTTCAAAAAAGGGAATAAGATTAAAAGCTTATAAATAAGCCGAGACTTAGAATAAGCTCGTGGTACCCTTATGTATTCGAATAAGCCCTAGCTTAATAAGCTACAAGAAAATAAGCAATGATTGAAACTTTATTACTAAATAAACTATAAAAACTAAAAATCTAACTAATAAGCTCTCGAAACTTCAAGGATACACAAAGCTTAATGAATAAGCCGAGGTAATAAGCACTCACGGTTTCCTTTTTCATGTTCGAATCGAGCTTAAAATGAGCAAATAAGCAAATTAAGAAAACTAGAAAAGAAAATATAATAAGCTAAAGCTTATTTGGAAACTATAAGCTTAGATCTAGGTCGGATAAGCCACAAAAGTGCTTATTCGACTTGAGGAAATAAACTGGAAAAATCAGCAGCTCAATAAGCTACCAATAAGCTAGCTTATATGAAAATAAGCTAAATAAAAGCTTATACAAGAACTTATTAGATCTAGGCTTATTAAAAGAAAAGCGAGAACAAGACCAATAAGCTAATAAAGATAAGCTTAAGAAAAAGAAAAAGGAAGAAAAGGAAATAAGCCAAGACAATAAGCTCAAGTAACTCCACAAAACATCTTCATTAATAAGCTAAATGATCCCTTCTTACAATAAGCTCGAATAAGCTGGGTCAGCTTTTACAAAATCTCTAATAAGCAAAAATTACATAAGGAATAAGCTAAAACAAGTAAATAAAACCTACACTAAAATTTTTGTAACTAAAACTAATGATCCAAATGAAATTAGCGTGCCTTCTTTTATAACAAAAAAGAGCTAAGGGTATAATTGTCCATTCACAAAGCCAACCAATAATAATCCAACAAACGGGGGTAAACTTGTAATTTCTTATGGGGAGGAAGCTTCGAGGAAAGAGCATTAAATCCCTATCATTTGGACGAGGTAACAACCTCGTACCTGCAAAAAAATCGATCCCACAATCAGAGAACCTCATAGATCCACCAGTATATACATGCCACATGGCCATATCATATGCTTATACCCAACGCATCCTCATTCCTACTCAAATGAGAATGCAAGAGATCTGCCACGCGTCAAAATTTAATAGGCCTAGACAATGTCATAGTGGGGTGAGACTGGGGCTCACGCGCCTCTTTTGAATTAATTTAGGCAAGTGTAGGTCACTCGCTGCAACTTCTTCTTCTTATCAATTTGCAAATTTACTCAGCATTTAATTTGGGCTTGGTCTTTGTTGGGCCAAGTGTTCATGGGCTGGCATGTGTAAGAGTTTAATCTTGGGCTTTAGAATGTATGGGTTGGCCCGACCCATAATAAAGGGTAACGGGTTGGCCCAATAAACAATTAGGGTACCGTCAGACTCGTAATTTCATGCTCTTTCTAATGGCGTGCTCGGGAAATATTAACGACTTTGTCTTGATCTCAAAAAATGCGTAAACGTCTTTAAATCTTAACCGAAAGTCGTCATTTTTGCTTCGTTTTCAATCCTTTGTACCTGCAAGACATAACAACACAAAACAAACATATTTGCAATATAATAAGCATATTTTAGTGTTATTAGTCTGTTTATTAGTGTTTTCTGGGGTATAAATGATGTGTGTTTTAGCACACATCATATAGTATTAGGTAAGTCCAAGTCGTTCCACGGGATTTGTAGCAATTCATAGATTTTTTATCAAGTAACAAAGCCAAATTGATTCTCACATATCAATTAGCCAAAACGTGTGTATAAAGCAAGCAAGGAACAAGGCATGATCACCATAACATAATAGATAGTGATAGAGCAAGACTTTATATAAATAAAGCATACAAGTCATATATGACGGGTAATCATAATAACAAACATATCTACCAATGATAACATAGAATCCTTTCGGCCTATATACTACATCATCACTAGCGCATCGAGAATGGTTTATATCAAATGTGCATACATATGAATTCCTCCTAACCCGGTCGGTCAACATAAGGAAGGGTCTTAAACATCATTCTACTTAGGTTGTTCATCATTTTACCACAAAATTCTCACAAGCATGATATTGATTCGTATGGCTAACACGATTCAAAATACATCAAGACAACTAACCCTTTCGGCCTATTTCAATTGCAATGATATACCAAAAGATATACAATGATCCAAGCAAAGATAACATCGAATTCATAAACACACACACACACACACACACACACACACACATATATATATATATATATATATATATATATATATATATATATAGTGAAGTGTTATATTGAGAACCCATTTTAAGTGCAGAACTATACAGAACTCTTAAAATGAATCTGGACCATTAGATGGGTTTATCAACGGATATGAAGACTTGTGCCATCAGTGTAACTATTATAATTAAAAGGTACGTTATGTTAACTTTGTTAAATGAGGTAAGGGCATTAAGGGAATTTTAAGATTCATATTTTCCAAAAACCGTCCATAATTTTATGTTTCATTTAGTTAATTTCAATTTATTCCTTTCTCTCTCACATCTCTTTCTCAAACCCTAACTCACCTTTCTCAGCCACCAAAACAATCTCTTACACAGGAAAATCCATTGTGGATCCATGAAGACCTTAAACCGTTACAACCTGAACTATCATTACCTCTCTTAAACCATCACAACATGAACCCAAAAGTCTCCACAACATGAATTTTATGATGTTTACGGCGCCTGGATGGATCACAATTCTGGTTTGGTGGCACTTCCTTTCATGGTAGATCTGAATCATTGTTTTATGGGTTGCTTCTCGAAAACAACAATAATAAAAATGGTGTGAATGTTTTTGGATCGGATAAATGTCATCATCCTTCTCTATATTTTCATGTTACATCACACTTGTAGCATGACCAATTGATTGGTAATGTTTTTTTTTCAATTTATGTAATCTAATTTTTTTTAGTTTTGCATGTTCTTGATTCTTTTAGTTGGAAATGAAGAGTTAGATAAATATACGTGCTTTTATAAGAGATGAGACGTGTTTTCAAATCTTGCCATAGATCTCGTGTTTTTAGATCTTGTGGAGTCTACATCTGTTGTTAATATTATGCTTATGGTTAATAAAGTTTGTGTTGTTTGATAAAAGGATGCTAATTAGTAATGTTCATATTATATTAAAGAATACAGTGGACTAAGATTTATATATCATCAGAATTGGGTCTGATGGTGTTGTGAATATGTGTTTTAGGGTGATATAAAATCAATGTAATGGTGCATATGTGTTTTAGGGTGATATAAAATCAATAGAATGATGCATATGTGTTTTAGGGTGATATAAAAATTGAAAGTAAGGTGCATTTGTATTTTATTGCTCATATAAAATCAATTTAAGGGGTGTGCTGTAAAACCCCGTATTTAAGGTCACTACTTAATCTGAATTTATAATTAATTTCTAAATTTTAAATAATTCATTTTATTATCTTAATCGATATTTATTAAAATCGTCAATTTTAAAACCCTCGCGAATCCTACAATTTAAATTTATCCGTTATATAATCGAGAAATCAACGACTCTGTATTCGGGCCTTGAGTGCCTAATTATTTTTATTTTTATAATAATTGTCTTTTTTGTGTTTTAAATTGCACCCGAGACAAAACTTGCGTTTGTATAGAAAGTAACGAACTAGGATAGGTAATTGGGCCCGGAAACAAAAGTGATACAATGATTATCAATCAAAGCCCAACCAAGCCCACCCCAAAAGGGGGAGGCCGGTTATATAGATCAAACAAACGCCCCTTATATGTTTTTTAGGGATTTTCCTAGTAAATGTATATATATCCTATAAATAAACCCTTTTGTTTCTCTCTTTTCTATATAAGCCGATCCAAACACATACTACACACACTCAAACATAATACAACGTTAAAAAAAAACCATCCGTCTTCCTTATTCCCTTCTGTTCGACGGCAGACCCAAGAAAACCACCATCAACTCCATCAAATCTCCATTTAATCTCACCCTTTTTACTCCAAAACATATATAAAATAAGCCCTAATCATCTCCCATCTATAAAAACCATCATGCATGTGTTTTGAGGAATCTTGATTTTGAAGATTTTTGAGTTTTTAGGGTTTTTATTGATTGAAGGCTATAAGGGTTTGATTGTAGTTGTATTTACAAGGTTTGGGTATAGTAGAAAGCTTGTCTTTGGATTTGGTTTGGTCTTGGTGATTTCGGCAGCCAACACAACCCACCTAGGAGTTGTGTTTGATCATCCTCTTCTTCTAATTTGTGTGGTAAATTACCTCTTAAAACCCTAACTCATTGATTAAGTTTTTATGAAAGTGCATGTTCTTGATTTTGATTTTTATGATCATGCATGTACTTTTTATAATTGATCTTGGATTAATCTTGAATAAGGATGATATGGATTAGTAGTTATGTTACCTTGTTGTATTTTGGCCTTGTGATGGATTAATTGAGGATTTGGAAGTGTTTTGGATGAGTTTTGATTGAGTTTAGGAGTAGATGTTGGGACTGTTTTCAAGTCAGTAGGGAAACGTGGTGTTTTGTCAAACTTTTTGGCTTAGGGTCTGTAAACAAAATACATGGTTGGATAGATATAGGTCTTAGGTACATGTGGCGAATTGGACGCTTTTGTATCGATTCCGGATGAGGGAGATATGGCCTTTTTACGGAAGAAGGTCAAATCTGGAGCTGCTGTTGGGAAACGTGTTTTGCTCCAGGTTCTTGTAATATAAACTTAGGTTTTAAAACATGGTTAATCACTAGATATTATAAGCTTTCACCTCTCTTTGGTTTCAACTTAATAGCTATTATAGAATAGGATTTATGGCCGAAACCGTAAACGTTAGAAATTCAGTCAACTTTCTGTTTTGGGTTACAGTTAGTAAAAACTCATTTCCCGTGGATTGGTAAATGGTTTGATTGATTGGCCAAAAGTTCTGGAAACTAGACCTAAGCATCTTTCCAGGGGTGAAAACCCCATCCTTTTATCTCTTATAGGTTAAGAGATACGACGGTGTAAAGATGACTAAAATTCAGTAACATAGTTTTTACGTCTTTTCTTAAGAAATAAAAGTGTGAATGCATAGTAATGAGATAAGAATATTTAAACGAAACTTAGTAGACACTCAATTAGGTATAAGTTCAAGTCGTGTACCCAATTGCAGATAAAAATACCTTGGTTAAGTCTTGGTGCAATGTCGTTCATGTTTCGGATTTTTAACTAGTATTATATAACTATTTTTACTATAACGCTTTTATTTATAATTCTAAGTCGCGACTTGCTTTATAGGTCTTGGCTAATCGTTAGAGTCTTCTATATCGTTGATTTCTCATTTGATCTTCTACTCACGGTGAGTTCATAACCTCGCCTTTACTACTTTAATTGTTTTCTTAAAACCCGTGGGGGAGATACATGCTCGTTTTTATAAAATTGAACACAAATTACTTTCAGTATGCTAGACCCGAATTGTATGCTTAATGCTTGAGTACCTATTGCTAAAGACCCTAATATCGTGAACCGTTAACTACCTGTGATGGGTAGACGCTATGGTAATAAATAGGCCTATGGGGTGACTCCCCGTCCGGGGTTTGAATCCTTTTGGAACACCCACTTGCAACGGATATATTATCTGAGATGTTATAGGTATATAGCAATAATACCTAATCTTTTGGGGCAAACTACATTTTTATCTCGTCAAAGGGATCGGTTGTCACGAGCTCAATGCATTATTAATTAAAACTTGTTTGATCCACAAGTTTTTTCGATGATTTAATATTTGTGTTCTAAATCTTTATGCTTATATAAACCTATGAATTTCACTCAACGTTTCGTTGACTTTTTAGCATGTTTATCTCAGGTAATCAAAGCTAAGGACGTGGAGCTTGGGACGAGGAGAAACTTGCGCTTAAAAATGATTTTTGTTAAAGCACATGATATCCATTCCTCAAAAACAATGTTTTTATATTTTGTTGAATACTTGTACCTTGTTAATCTTTATGTTGGGACAACGCTTACACTCTGATCTTTCTTTTGGAATAGATTATGTTTTTATAACGTCTCTTTTCGAGTCGTTCTTTATATGTTAATGACTGTTGTACTTATTATAAACACCCAATTGTTGGTCCCGAATCATGTTTTAAATTGGGGGTGTTAAAGATTGGTATCAAGAGCCATAAGTTATAGAAAACTTGGTCATTTTTCAAAAACCTAAACTATAACTTTATTTTTCTAAATTTCGCACGCAAAATACTCCTCGTGGTTCCCGCTCAAGTCATCCTAAGTGATTACCTGTATGGAACGAAATGTGTTGTGTACACAGACCACAAAAGTCTTCAATACATTTTGGACCAGAAGGAACTTAATATGAGGCAACGCCGATGGATTGAACTACTAAGCGATTATGATTGTGAAATCCGCTATCATCCCGGTAAGGCTAATGTTGTGGCGGATGCTCTTAGTCGAAAGGAAAGGGAAAAACCGATAAGGGTTAGAGCTCTGGTTATGACAGTTTACCCCGACTTGTCTGAGAAAATACTTAAGGCTCAAACGGAAGCAATGAAGGAAGAAAATGTGAAGGCAGAGAATCTGGGAAGGTTGATTAAGCCAATATTCGAAATTCGCTCCGACGGAATTCGATACTTCGATAAACGAATATGGTTACCGCTGTATGGAGGAATAAGGGATCTGATTATGCACGAGTCGCATAAGTCGAAGTATTCGATTCATCCTGGTTCTGATAAGATGTATCAAGACTTGAAGAAGCTCTATTGGTAGCCGAATATGAAGGCTGATATTGCCACCTATGTTAGTAAGTGCCTGACTTGCGCCAAGGTGAAGGCTAAACATCAAAAGCCATCAGGTTTACTCCAACAACCAGAAATCCCCGAATGGAAATGGGAAAAGATAACCATGGATTTTGTTTCTGGTCTCCCGAGGACCCCTAAGTGGTTATGACACGATCTGGGTTATTGTCGATCGGTTAACTAAGTCGGCTCACTTCCTGCCGACGAAGAAGACTGATAGTATAGAGAAATTAACTCAGCAGTATTTAAAGGAAATTGTTTGTAAACACAGGGTGCCTGTATCAATCATATCGGACAGAGATAGCCAATTTGCATCAGGATTTTGGAGATCACTTCAAAATGCCTTGGGAACCGAAGTGAACATGAGCACTGCCTACCACCCAAAAATGGATGGGCAGAGTGAGAGAATAATTCAAACCTTGGAAGACATGTTGCGGGCGTGCGTGATTGATTTTGGTAAGAGTTGGGATCGACATTTACCGCTAGTTGAGTTTTCTTATAATAACAGTTATCATGCGAGCATTAAGGCCGCACCTTTCGAAGCACTTTACGGACGGAAGTGTAGATCGCCTATTTGTTGGAGTGAAGTTGGAGATAGCCAACTCACGGGGCCAGAGCTAGTTCGAGAGACGACGGAAAAGATTGTACAAATCAAAAACCGCTTACTGACCGCTCGTAGTCGTCAAAAGAGTTATGCGGATGTGAGGCGTAAACCGATGGAGTTTAGTGTGGGGGACATGGTCATGTTAAAGGTGTCGCCTTGGAAGGGCGTGATTCGATTTGGTAAAAGAGGAAAGTTGAGTCCACGGTACATTGGGCCATTCAAGATAATCGAGAGAATTGGTCCTGTGGCGTACAAGTTAGAGTTACCTGAGAAACTCCGTGGGATTCATAATACGTTCCATGTCTCTAATCTCAAGAGGTGTTTGGCGGATGAGAATTTGATTATCCCGCTTGAAGAAATTCAACTCGATGACAAGCTGCACTTTATAGAAGAACCGGTTGAAATTATGGATCGTGAAGTAAAGCGACTCAAGCAAAGCCGTATCCCCATCGTTAAAGTTTGTTGGAACTCGCGGCGAGGTCCGGAGTTCACGTGGGAACGAGAAGATTTCTTCAAGAATAAGTACCCGCACCTTTTCTTGAATAAGAAAAAGATGAGTATGATGAATCAAGCACTGGGACGGCGCTCCTGTAAGGAGGGGAGGATGTAAAACCTCATATTTAAGTTCACTACTTAATCTGAATTTATAATTAATTTCTAAATTTTAAATAATTCATTTTATTATCTTAATCTATTTTTATTAAAATCGTCAATTTTAAAACCCTCGCGAATCCTACAATTTAAATTTATCCGTTATATAATCGAGAAATCAACGACTCCGTATTCGGGCCTTGAGTGCCTAATTATTTTTATTTTTATAATAATTGTCTTTTTTGTGTTTTAAATTGCACCCGAGACAAAACTTGCGTTTGTATAGAAAGTAACGAACTAGGATAGGTAATTGGGCCCAGAAACAAAAGTGATACAATGATTATCAATCAAAGCCCAACCAAGCCCACCCTAAAAGGGGGAGGCCGGTTATATAGATCAAACAAACGCCCCTTATATGTTTTTTAGGGATTTTCCTAGTAAATGTATATATATCCTATAAATAAACCCTTTTGTTTCTCTCTTTTCTATATAAGCTGATTCAAACACATACTACACACACTCAAACATAATACAACGTTAAAAAAAACCATCCGTCTTCCTTATTCCCTTCTGTTCGACGGCAGACCCAAGAAAACCACTATCAACTCCATCAAATCTCTATTTAATCTCTCCCTTTTTACTCCAAAACATATATAAACTAAGCCCTAATCATCTCCCATCTATAAACACCATCATGCATGTGTTTTGAGGAATCTTGATTTTGAAGATTTTTGAGTTTTTAGGGTTTTTATTGATTGAAGGCTATAAGGGTTTGATTGTAGTTGTATTTACAAGGTTTAGATATAGTAGAAAGCTTGTGTTTGGATTCGGTTTGGTCTTGGTGATTTCGGCAGCCAACACAACTCACCTAGGAGTTGTGTTTGATCATCCTCTTCTTCTAATTTGTGTTGTAAATTACCTCTTAAAACCCTAACTCATTGATTAAGTTTTTATTAAAGTACATGTTCTTGATTTTGATTTTTATGATCATGCATGTACTTTTTATAATTGATCTTAGATTAATCTTGAATAAGGATAATATGGATTAGTAGTTATGTTACCTTGTTGTATTTTGGCCTTGTGATGGATTAATTGAGGATTTAGAAGTGTTTTGGATAAGTTTTGATTGAGTTTAGGAGTAGATGTTGGGACTATTTTCAAGTCAGTAGGGAAACGTGGTGTTTTCTCAAAATTTTTGGCTTAGGATCTGTAAACAAAAGACATGGTTGGATATATATAGGTCTTAGATACATGTGGAAAATTGGACGCTTTTGTATTGATTCCAAATGAAGGAGATATGACCTTTTTACGGAAGAAGGTCAAATCTGGAGCTGTTGTTGGGAAACGTGTTTTGCTCTAGGTTCTTGTAATATAAACTTAGGTTTTAAAACATGGTTAATCACTAGATATTATAAGCTTTCACCTCTCTTTGGTTTTAACTTAATATCTATTGTAGAATAGGATTTATGACCGAAACCGTAAACGTTAGAAATTCAGTCAACTTTCTGTTTTAGGTTACGGTTAGTAAAAACTCATTTCCCGTGGATTGATAAATGGTTTGATTGATTGGCCAAAATTTCTGGAAACTAGACTCAAGTACCTTTCTAGGGGTGAAAACATGATGTTCATACCCTTTACGGATTAGGAGATATGGATCCATGAAAACAAGTCAAATCAGAATGTAGAGTTTTACGTCGTTTGTTGAAACATAAAACGTATAGATACACATAAGCGAAACAAGAATTAATCATGAAACTTAGTAAATGTTTATTTACCTATAAGACCAGATTAGGAGTCATATTTTGGGTTATAAATACCCTGGTTAAGTCTTGGTGCAATGTCGTACATGTTTCGGGTTTTTAACTAGTATTATATAACTATTTTTACTATAACGATTTTATTTATAATTCTAAGTCACGACTTGATTTATAGGTCTTTTCTAATCGTTGGAGTCTTCTACCTCATTGATTTCTCATTTGATCTTCTACTCACGGTGAGTTCATAGCCTCGCCTTTACTACTTTACTTGTTTTCTCAAAACCCGCGAGAGAGATACATGCTTGCTTTTATAAAATTGAACACAAATTGATTTCAATATGTTGGATCCGAATTGTATGCTTAATGCTTGAGTACCTATTGCTAAAGACCCTAATATCATGAACCGTTAACTACCTGTGATGGGTAGACGCTATGGTAATAAATAGGCCTATGAGGCGACTCCCCGTCCGGGGTTTGAATTCTTTTGGAACACCCACTTGCAACAGATATATTATCTGAGATGTTATAGGTATATAGCAATAATACCTAATCTTTTAGGTCAAACTACATTTTTATCTTGTCAAAGGGATCGGTTGTCACGAGCTCAATGCATTATTAATTAAAACTTGTTTGATCCATAAGTTTTTTTGATGATTTAATATTTGTGTTCTAAATCTTTATGCTTATATAAACCTATGAATTTCACTCAACGTTTCGTTGACTTTTTAGCATGTTTATCTCAGGTAATCAAAGCTAAGGACGTGGAGCTTCAGACGAGGAGAAACTTGCGCTTAAAAATGATTTTTTGTTAAAGCACATGATATCCATTCCTCAAAAACAATGTTTTTATATTTCGTTGAATACTTGTACCTTGTTAATCATATGTTGGGACAACGCTTGCTCTATGAATTTTCTTTTGGAATGGATTATGTTTTTTAAACGTCTCTTTTCGAGTCGTTCTTTATAATTTAATGACTGTTGTACTTATTATTAACATCCAATTGTTGGTCCTGAATCATGTTTTAAATTGGGGGTGTTAAAAGCAGTAACTACTTAGAATATTTTATTTAATCTTCACCAGCAGTACTAACTTTACACTAGCAGTACTAATATATACTAGCTATAGTAACTGTGAGCTAGCAATACTAACTTTATACTAGCAGCACTAACTACATAGCATATTTTTCTTTAAAGTTAATGAACATCACTAACTTTAACATAGCAGCAATAACACAAACCCTAGCAGCAGTAACTCTAAGATCATCAAGAAGTCTTTTAATCCCAACACTCCTTCCTACCCGATTGATTCCATTTTACCTTCTCTTCTTGTCACTAACATTTTAGCTTATTATTGTATTCTCCTTCTTCTTTCTAGGTGATGAGGCGGTTCACGAGGCTCGTGATGTTCTTAGTAGGCTTGATCACTAGGAGGTTCAAAGACGGCTGAATGGTCTTTTCGTAGTCGAATTGGCTAATTTTCATGATATCTCTGCTTTGAGGTTTGTTATGGCTAGCAACATGTTGAATAGGGAAGCTCGCTTTTTATCCTCGAAGATCTTGAAACTTCTATGTTATGCCTATCTGAAGGTCGCTTAAAGATAGTTGATAGGTATGTACATCTTTTTCAATTATCCATAGGTGAAGGTCGCTTATATGACAGGTGAAAGTCAAAACTCATAAAGTCTATTAATTTTTCATTAATTTAGTATTAGAATTTGTTGCTCAAATGTTTTATGTTGTCTTTATTCTATGTTATGGAGTATCATTGATGCAAGTTGTTTGTTTTTTGGACATGGTATAATTTGCTAATGATGAGATTAAAGATTTTTCTTAGAATATTTGGTTATTTCTTTTAATTTAAAATTGAGTAGATCGAACGTCTTTATCAGGGTTTTGTTAATCGAGTAGAATAAATTGGGAAACATAAATAATCCATGTTTTTTTTAGTTTACTGATTATGTTTGTGAACTTGTTGTTTGAATCATTTTTATTGAATCGGTTCATGAATTTTGTGTTTATATATTTGTTTCAGTGGAGATGGTTAACTCATAGGAAAGTCGGGTTGTGATGAAGATGATGAAAGAATGCATTTGTGCTTTTAGAAGTCGTGCATATATGTTTTCGAAGCTGTGCATATATGTTCTTGAAGCTGTGCATATATGTTCTCGAAGCTGTGCACATTTATATTTAACAATATATAATTGTATTTGAATTGTATTTCATTTGATATCAAATTTTGTGTATTGTATTTATATTTATGTTTTTGCTTTCTTATAAATTTAGAGATTAAATGTACATATTTATGTTTTTTTCTATAAATTTTTGAAATAATGTACACTAGAAACATATGTGCAATTATTATTTTAAGAAAAAAAAAGTTTCATGGTTAAACAATTGTATAAAAAAAACACATATGCACTTTTTTTTTTAATTTGTATGCAAGAAACATATATGAATTTCTATAATATTTAAAAAACATATATGCACTTTATTTTTTTTAAATATATTTGCTGAAAAAATTAAAAAATTAAAAAATTATTCTGCAAAAAATAAAAAAATTAAAAAATAAAAAAATTAATTCTGAAAATTTATGGCTTAATAAAAACGTTTTTTTTTAATTCAAAAAGAAAGTGAAAATGTGTTTTACTATTTTACCCTTTTGAATTAAATAAAAGATTTAAAAATACTAAATTCTTATTGGTCAAAGTTGGTTCTGTTGGTTCCTGTACAAAAAATAAATATCGGTTCTGACAAAAGATCGGTCAAATATTATATATATATACTATATATATATATATATATATATATATATAGTGAAGTGTTATATTGAAAACCCATTTTAGGTGCAGAACTTTACAGAACTCTTGAAAAGAATATGAGTCATTGGATGAATATTATCGATGGTTAAGATGAGTTGTGCAATTAATGGAATTAATTGATAGTTTAGGTAATCACTTGTAAAGCTGAGAGGGTATTTTTGGTATTCCCTTTACCCTTAAAAACCGTTTCACACTAATTACTCCATTTTCCTTATCAATATTAATTAATATACCTAAAAGTTTACTTTTTCTCTGCCACAAATCTTGTAGCCGCCTACCTTGAAGATGCACACATCAAACAACAATAAAGAATAAAATGACATCAATTGTCTCCATCCACAATCTATATATCATGTAAGTATTTTCATTTGATGTAGATCTTGAAAACAGAAACGAGTTGTTTGTAAAAGTGGTTTAGCCAATAGTTAATTTTGTATTCGATATGACATATCGTTGTTGTGTTTAGTGTGATTACAAATGATGCCTAACCAATTAAAAGTCAAGATTAAGATTTATAGTCTGTAGGAATCATTTAATTAATTAAAATTTTGTTGAACAATAGTGAGAATTATATTAATAGTTTGACTAGATCCAAATTCCCTTCCATGTGTCTTACCAATCTTGACTTTGCTATCTTTACAGAAAGCTTTTTTCTTCAGAAATTTTACGTATTGATTTGTTAATCATTAATTTTACAGGATATGAAAAATATCAGGGTCCTCTTGGAAACGTCAGAAAAGGAGTGCTGGTAATCACTTGTTACCCTAACCTGTTGTAAAGCTTCTTCTTCCTTTTAGGAGCCCAGTTTGTTGTTGGTTTTGTTTTGGAACAAGGAAAAATCAAGTTTCTTTTTGTCTCAGTTAATATGCACTTCTATAGACTTTGTTTTGGGAGCCCAGTTTGTTGTTTGTTGGGTCATGATCTGTGGATTGATGGTTGATTATAAAATTGCACCTATGCACATAGTGTTAGTATTACTAACAGAAATTAAAGATTGTTTGACCAAAAACTCTTAAAAAATATTGTAAAATCATAATAGCATTAGCGAAAATGAAACACCATGGTCTGTTGATGGAAAAATAATACGTTTATTAGGCTATTAATATTTTTGTTGGCCATGTATTTTTCAACTTATAACCTCAAAGTACTACTGTAATACTATAAATGGGTTTGACGGTTTACAACTCAAAAGAACTTGTTATGGACTAGGGTTATTAAAGCTATTCATGGCGAAGATGGGGAAAATGGTAACGGGTTCAAGGTTGGTTACAAGTCCATTTGGCGAAGCATTCTCCAGGAGGTGGAAACATTGAAGATAAAAGGTATACACTTAAATAATTTTATGTAGAAAAAGCTTGGCAATGGTGCGGATACTTATTTTTGGGAGGATTTATGGCATGGAGACATGGTTTTGAAACAAAGATATCCTAGGCTTTATGCGCTGGAAGTGAAGAAGACTGTCGATGTGGCTTCTAAACTGTCACAAGAGAACTTGACCTGGTCTTTTCGTCGTGCTCCTAGAAGCGGAGTGGAACAAGATCAGTTGACGGATTTGACGACTTACGTGGAAGGTGTTGTTCTTGGTGTCACGCCTGATAGGTGGTATTGGACGCTTGATGGTTCGGGTGAGTTCTCGGTAGCTTCGGCTAGAAAGGTTATTGATGATAACAGGTTTCCGGAAGTGTCTACTCAAACTCGATGGATAAAAGCGGTGCCAATCAAGGTTAACATTCATGCGTGGAAGGTGAGAATGGATTGTTTGCCTACCCGTCTTAATATATCCCGGAGAGGTATAGATATTCCGTCTATTCTTTGTCCCGTTTGTGGTAGCGTGACAGAATCGTTAAGTCGTTTATTTTTTTATTGCCTTGTTGCGAAAGATAATTTTCCCAAGATTTGCCTTTGGTGGGAGGTGGAGTTCATGGAAGTGCATACGTTCGATGAATGAGATTCTTGGATCGTAAATCTTTGGATTCCTATCAAGCATAAAAGGTTGTTAGAAGGGGTGTGTTTTGGGTTGTGGTGGCTAATTTGGGATTATCGTAATAAGTGTGTCTTTGGTGTGGTTTCTCCTTCTAAGGCGGTTATTTTTGATGATGTTGTGTCGTATTCTTTTTATTGGAGTCGGTTTAGATGTAATGTGTCGTTTAGTTGGGTTGATTGGCTAAAAAATCCTCATCTTGTAACTTTGTAATTCTTCTAGCTTCTTGCTAGTTTTTTAATAAAGTGTTGTTCAAAAAAAAAACATTGTTTAAAATTATTATTACAAACTTTAAAGAAGACAATAATTAACTAGTTAAGAGTAAAAATGTTATTCTGTCAAAAAGTAAGAAAGAGAAAACAACAATAAATTTATTTTTTTAAACTGTGTGTTTTTTGTCGGAGGACAATAATTTTAAGACAGAGAGCGTAGTCTTTAGTGAGTTTGAAATTTAGAAATGTTTTTTCATAAAATAATGTTTCAAATTTTCACCTCTACGTGTCCAACTTTTCTTGTTTGTTCTTTTATTACTTGATATCTTTAGCATGAAAAGATTTTGGTGTTATTTGAAATTAATTCTATATAAAAAATCCTATTACCATTCATAGATTGTCCAATTTTTTAACAAACAGTTAATCAACAAAAGATTTATTAATGGAGAAAATAAAAACGGTAACCTGAAATGCGAAGTACTAATAAGCAGAGACCCGTTCGTACTTGTACTTGTAGTTTAATCTCAATTATTTTTTAGTCTTACCTTCATTACTAATATACTCATTTGAGATCTCAAATGAATAGTGCCACATAAGAGTGAAACGCCACTATTGTAGCTACAGTTGTAGCTACAGTGCTTGGTCTTTTGGGCTCCAATTTTGGCTCAGTTTTTTGGGCCGCAACTTTGAACCGCCCCCCCCCCCCCTTTTTTTTAGTATTAAAGATTAATGTACGTAGGCTTGTTTGCTTCTTTCGAAATTGTTAGGATTTACACATCGAAATTGCAAGGTGATTGCAAGTGTTAAAAATTATACTATAAAATAAATAAGTGATATTAGTGCATAACAATGGCGTCTATTTTTTTTCAATTGGTGTTTTTACAGACGCATTTCTATTACGGATATAGATTGTGCATATGTGTTTTCTAGTTGTTACTAATATTTTTTTGTAATTTCAGGTATTAAACATGTTTTTCAAAGGCGTGCACATGTATTCTAATAAATTTGACGAGAAAACGTGCCATGCACATATGTTTTTTTGAAGGGTACATATATGTTTGAATGAATTTGAGAGAAAGTGAAGCGTGCACGCATGTTCTTGAAGAGTGCACACATGTTTTTGAATGGCCTGTATATTTTTACTTAACACGATGTTCTCGAAGAGTGCACACATGTTCGGAAGAGTGCACACATGTTTTTGAAGAGTGCAAATATGTTCTTGAAAGATGTGCACATATGTTCTCAAAAAACATGCTTATATGTTTTTGAAAGATGTACACATATGTTCGTGAAAGATGATTGGTATTCGCTATTTTATACATATCTTTTACCTTAAAAAACAAACCCAAAAGACCAAAAACATAATTAAAATGAAAAATATATGCTTGTTTTTATGTTTGTGTATATGCAGGTACGGATATCAAGAAAAGGACAAAAATAAAGACAAAACCGGACGAAACCGAGCACGAGATTACGAGTCTGACGGTGCCTTCATCTCTTATTGGGCCGGCCCGACACCATTTATATGGGTCGGACCGACCCATATTTATTAAATCCTAAAAGTGCCACAAAAGTCTAGCCCAATACTATAAAGAAGGGACTCGGCCCAACACTATTATACCTGCGCAGCCACAAAAGTCTAGGTGGATTTTGGCTTAAAATTGACGCCAAGTAATATAAAAGAAGAGAGGAGCAGCAGATGAGATATCTTCTTTTTTTTATCCTATCTTATCTTGAGTTTTAGTTTTCTTCATTTTTTTTCGAGTAGCAGTAGGCTAATGTAGAATAAAAGTAGATTCGGTTTAATTTTTTTTATTTTATTTTTCATCTGTTGTACGGTTCGGATTCGTGTTCGATTTGGTATTTTGGGTTAGTAGCATTATTTATGTTAGGAGATTACGATTTCTGGATTCGAGGTTTGTTGTTGATTTGATTCGGTTTTAATCGATTTCCAGGTTATGGTTTATTTCAGTTTTGAATTTATGGCTTATTTGGTTCGATGGGTTAGCTGAGTTTTGTTTTGAATATGTGGGATTGGATTCGTGTGTTACCAGGGGGTCGGTAACTTCATTTTACCACCAGCGTAATCAACCAAAAATCCATCCAATCACTCCTATCTTATTATCCATATATTATTTGATAATCATTGTTCTATTTTGTTAGTTTCGATATTAAATTTTGAACAGTAGTTTGTTTAATGAATCATGCACTTTCATATTTAATTTTTGTTTAATGACTACAAAGCCTTTAAGTTTTACTTTGATAATTTGTCTAATTTGTTTTGCTCCAAAAATTCCGTTAATCTTCTTCTTGTCATTTTAATGTTTGCTCCTAGATTAATATTGATTTTGTAGTCTCAGTTAAAAGAAAAAAAAGTTTTTAAACTCCACGTCTCATTTTCGCTTAAGAATATATATTAGTAATTGTTGGTGATTGAGTTGGGATTATGGAGCTATTAAGGAGGATATGGGTATATGAGCTTATAGATCGGGTATAGATTAAGGTATGTTTTGGAGTTCATATTGTCCGCGTTCTTCGATTCGGTGACATCTAATCCTTTTTCAATAATCTCTTTTTACTTATTTATTTTTATGTTTATTGCCATGATTAGCTTAGTCATTTTTATCGTTGCTTTATTTGTTGCTCGTAGCGTAGTTATGATTACTAGTGAGTAGTTTATTATATGCTTGTCGAGTGAGTTGTGATTTGAGAATTAAGTGTGAAAAAAAAGAGATTTGTTTGATTAATAATTTTCGGATTATTTAAATTTCTTATTTGATTATTTTGAAGGGCAAAATGCGGAGAAATAATCAAACATTAAATCTAGTAATTAATACCAATATAAAATATCGTTTTCAATATAAACCAACGTTGTGAGAAAACGGTTTTTAAACGGGTACCAATTCTTTATTATCTCTTTATTTCACATTTAATGATCTTTTCACCTCACTTGACAAACATATTGTTTTTATTCATATCTTAGATCTATTTGTCTTGTTTATTATTATTTAGTTTTAATATAGTTTATAGTATTATTTTATTAGTTTAAAAACCAAAACCAAATCAAAAGATAATCAAGCATCAAACGACAAACATTAACGTGGATTTCAAATTCATCTCTCGTTGGGACACGACACTCGGAAGATAAACTTTTACTTTTCCTAAAGTAAATTTTCATATCTAACGGGAATCTTTCTATACTATTACTATTTGATATTATATATTATATATATTTTATCGAATCAGGTAACATGCTACGACATGTTAGTACCGACGCTTTTCAATGGTTGTTCTTTTGATCATGAGTACAGATGAGTCTCTACGTTCTTCTTTTGGTTCGTAATGTCTTCGTATAAATTTTTCTTGTATACGTTCGTTTCACTGTTATTCTGACTATAAGGTTCCTTGTACTTCCTTTGGCTTTTAAACAATAGAATTATGTTATAGTCTTTACGGTATTTTACAATCCTTTTTGGTATTATGATGTCCTTTGTTTGAGTAATATATTTATATTGATGTCTGATACACAATAAAATATACGATAATATTTCCAAAAGAGCAATTAAGAACTTTCCTAAAGTCTCCCTTAAGAAAAGCTCACTCTAAAAGATATATATAATATATAATACGTATATTTAACCGGGAAGAATGATCACCCGGGTCGTTTCCCCAACGACTTGTGAAATTAAAACCTTGCTTTAGCTTGGATTATGATTTGAATGAGAGAAAAGATATTTTTTAGTATCTATAACTACTAAATAAAAGCAACAATTAAAATAAGCAATTAAAAGCAATTAAACACTTAAACAATTAACGGGAAACAAATAAAACGCGACAATTAAGCCAATACAATAAAATTAACTCCTAAAAATGCAAACTAAATTTCTAAACCTAAATTAGGACAAAAGAAAATTTTAAGAAAAAGAAAAACATTATTTTGATTATTTTTGAATTTATTATGAATTAAAAACTATTTTAATCTAATTAAATCCTAAAAAAATAGCAAATTAAGTCCTAAAAATTAAGAAAACTGATTTTTAAACTTAGAAAAGTCTAAAGTAACATAAAAATTCAGAAAACTATTTTTAACTATTTTAAAAATTAAAATCCTATTTTTACAAAAAACTCAAAAATGAAAATTAAAATCTAAAAGGGGTGAAAATAAATTTTCTTTATGCAAAACTAAAAGTAATTTTTAGGAAGCTAAAAACTATTTTTTTTGTATTTTTCTGAAATTTTTTCTATTTTTATGATTTTTCGAAAATTAAAACTTAAGAAAAACTGTAGAAAATAAAATATTAAATGAAAAATTATGAAAAATTTAGTAAAAATCCTAGATTATAACAGGAACTAAGGAAAATTAAGAGCATCTAAAAATCTAGACTAATAAGCCCAGGAATAGATAATAAGGCAGGAAATAAGCCACGAAGTAATTTTGGGCTTTAGGCCCAAACAAGGGTTTTTAATAGGATTGTGTGTTTAATAGCTCACGGATGAGATATTGATAGTACAATGTTAAAACGTTATGGTTTATAAGAGGAGAGCTCTTGGGTTCGAGGCTCTGGCAACCCATTTTTGCTATTTTGTTTACATTCTCAAAAAACTAAAAGCACAGATTTATTAAGCACACAAATTTAAACATTTTTTATAAAACAAGCATACGCTGAAAATGAAAATTAATCAAAAGGCTTATAAGAAGCTCGTATGTTCACAGTAAGATGGCTTTGAGCTAACTTTTGCCTTTTTTTGACTTAAAAGCTTGCAAAGCTTTAAAACAAGCTCAATCTGAATCCAAAGGCTTGTTTATGATTCCTTTGTGTGAAGTCTACAAGCTAGAAATGAAAAGCTACTCAAGCTATTAACACTTAAACATAGCTGTCTTTAAAGATCAAAGTGCTATACTCAAAACTAAGCATAAAAAACTCAAAATTAGCTTAAGCTCAAATGCACAATAAGCCAATGACAGAAGCAGAGTTTTTACACACTTAACATTCAACTTATATAGTACTATTAACAATCACATAAATCCATTAAACTTTAAGCTAAAATCTAGATAAACAAATGCTTCTAACTCATACTACTGTGTATATAGCTTTTTTAGATTTTGTGTGTGTGTGTGTGTGTGTGTGGTGTTGTGTGGTGTGTGTACGAAGAATTTGAGCTAGAAATTAAAAAATAAAGCTTAATCTATCTAAAGCTATATTAAACTAAGAGCAAACTGAATTTTAAAACCTAAGCCTAAGTTTTATAGATAAATGAAAACCTATAAGACAGAAGTAGTATGTTACCACTGTTGCAAATGGCAAAACCAAGGATAAATGCAGGCACCTACTGAGGTTAAACCTGCACTTAACACTCTTATTGAGTGTGCAAAAACACAAGTAACAAGTAATAATACCAAGCCTTGTATGGCTTGGTTCAAATTTGCACAAGCAAAGACAAAAGGAAAAAGTCCCCTGGTGCTGAGATGAAAATATTAAGCCTCAAAATGATTATAAGCTTAAACTAATGACTCAAAATAACTCAAAACCTAATCAAATATGCTGATTCAACTAACCAAAAAGAAATCTAAAGTTCACTTGACTTTTTGAAGTCAAATCTGGCTAAACCACACACTCCTTTTAGAATTAACAGTTTTTTGAAATAGCTTTTGATTTTGAAAAGTAGCTTACAAGTCCTAATTACCAGATGAGAAACAGCTTATGACTAACTTATCAAACATAATTCAGCAACCTACTTAATCTAAATCTAAGAATCTAGGCAAGTTTAACTAATTTTTAGTTTTTTATAGATTTTATGACTTGCAATGAAATATACTAAGATTTCTATAACACTTAAGCTAAAAAAACAGATAGATTAAAACACACTTAATAAGCTAGAATAAAGGTAAATAAGCACTAATAAGCAAATAGATTAAGCTATTAAACAAATCTACACTATTAAGCATAAATTGAACTAAAAATTAAAGAACTTAAGAAATTAATTGAAGACTTACTTTAAGCTTCAGCTAAACAGAAGCTAAGGCTCAATTGAAGTTAATTCAACAGCTCTGGCTTTTATTAGAATAAAGCCAGGATAAGTCCTTGAGAGGCCCTTCCTTAAACTGGCTTCCTTACAAAAGCCTCCATAAGTTCAAATAACAAATGGTTTTTAAGTGTATTTTAGGTATTTTATGAGTAGATTAAGACTTGTTTGAAGCTCTATCTTAGTCTTAGAGATTAAGAGAGCTGGAAATTGGCTTATTGTGAGCTTATGAGGTCCCTATAGTACAAAACACTTACGAGTAATTGAGAGCTTAGAACAATTTGATCAATAGAAAATAGTAGATTTCATTAAACTAAAAAGGAATTTGTTTACATTACTGAAAAGAGATTACAAATGATTTTAAAAGTAAAATTACAATAAGCTATTTAAAAAGCTAAAAGCTAAACTAGTGAAAAGGAAAAACGAAGATACAATGTGTGTGAATGAGTGTGATATTTATAACCTGCCAAAGAATGTTCTAGTCCCAAAATCAGTTAGAAGCTCCTCTCTTCTCATCCCTTTGATCATTAGCTAATCATTGAAGGTTTAATCTCATCCGTTAGATCATAATTGAGCTCACACGGATTGCCAGCGTGGCAATCCGTTTGAGACTCTCTTGTGCTTCTTTTGAGTGAGAGATTAGTGTAAATCCCAACATTTCTTGTGCTTTCTTCATTGGCCACGTGTGATTGATTGCTTGAATGACCAATAAGATGCCTTGAGATGACGTTTTTGACCCTGCCATTGTGTACTATTCCACCTGAATTGTCCTTTTTGGCCTTTACTTGGGGTTTGCCCTTTGTTTTGACTGAGTGGTGATTTTGGGAGAGATGATGAATAGTAATTGGATCTTGGCGCCTTTTTTTGTTTTTAACTGAATTGGGTAAAACGGGGGTGAAAGTTAGGGTTATTGGCAAATATGGTCCTTGTGGTTTTAAAATGAAATTGCATTTTAAGTCTAAGTTAAAATAACTTTTACTTTTGGCAATTCAAGTCCATGGAGTTTAGAAAATGGGCTTTTGATCCGGGTAAGAATAAAAAGGGTTTAAGGTAAGTTTAGGGCCCATTAAGCCTTAGGGACCATTTGTGTAACTTTTGGAACTTAAGGGACTTAAATGGAAACATTGGGATTTTTGTCTTTTCTCATGGTTGACTTCTGTTGACCAAGGTTTTTTGACTTTCTCTTGACTGAAGCTTGTCCATAGTTGACTTTTCTGCTCGGCTCTTTGATCCTTTGGGCTTCTGTTGTGCTTTCGATTCGTGATGTTCGTGTTTGCCCGCTTTTGACGGTTTTCTTGTGATTTTTGTCTTATCCGTACCTGCATACCCAAAACAAAAAAAAACGAGTAATCTTTGCATTTTTAGTTCTGTTTTGAGTATTTAGGCCTTTTTGGTATAATAAACTGTATTGTGTATTTTAACTTATATAAATTCCCCAAGCCATAATCGATTGTTTTTTTCTACGTGTCCTCACGCATTATTACATGCACCCTTATAACACAATTACATCGAATACTTCCCAAACTAAAAACCTTTGATAAAGTGCAAGTTTTTTGTTGAGAGAGCTAAGAGATCACAAGTTATAAAATACCCGATTTCCCATTTTCAAAGTTTTTTTTTATTGATTTTTTTTTCTTGATAGACTATCTAACTACAACTTATTCTTGTGTTGACATAATGTATTGTTTTCATTACCTCATTGGTAACTTTAAGGATTATAATAGAACAAAATAAGCACATTAAGTTTCTAAAGATAACTTCATCATTCCCGATTTTTCACTTTTCCCATACTAAGCTTAAAAATAAGATCACCGTTAAGTACGAGTTAAGATGATAAGACTACTTATAATTACAACTTGTGAATTTCTCTTCCCGACATAAATCATATATTTAAGTGTGTGTGCTCAAATTAATTTAAACCATTAAATCCACAAATTAGAATAGGTTGAACTTCCAAATAAGCTTTACACATGTGGCCTTTTGGGCTAATATGTGAATTCAAATTCGTAGGTGATAACAATTTGAAAGCAAACTAAAACCTCCTTAGCTAAGACATTCGTTGGTTCACTTGTCCTGAATGACTTTTCTCTAGTCATCCCCACCGTTCAGTCGGGTAAGGTGCGCAAGGCTTTTGACACCCCATCCGGAGAATAATAATCGAGACGCATGAACTTCCGATGAAAAAGCCTTGTAGACTTTTGCAAACGTTGGTTCAAAAGAATACTTTGGTTTTAGAAAAGGAAACTTTTACTATTTATTTTCTAACTTGCAACATTATTATTATTATTTACATTATTAGGCTAGGAACCGGTATCACTTTTCTTTCGACGACACATCGGCCACGCCTCCGACAAGAGTCCGTGTACTTATTATGATACCAACCCTAAATATACATCCTCCACCCTTTCTTTCGATGTCACATCGGGAGCGAACCGACAAATGCCCATGTACTTTATTGCGATGGAGTTTGTATATTAATTATTAACACTAAGGATTTATAACTTGCATCATTTTTATTCACCATCTACATTTTTTTTTCTTTTTCATATTCATTTTTTTATATATATATTCAACACATTATTTTTGCAAATAGAAAAATTTCATTTTAGAAAACCAAAGTATAAATTGAAAACTAATTTCTTATTTACAACGATTTGTTGACCTTCATCAATCGAAAAAGTTTTTCTCTAAATATGTTGATTAGGACTCCTTAAGAGTACTATAACTAAAAAATTTTAAAAATCCCCCAATGATAAACCCCCTATGCATCCACACCTTTCACCACACAAAACCGTAAAACTCTAATTTGTAAAAATTAAAGAGAACACGTATAATTAATCATTTTAAGAACTTCAGGGAAGAAAAACCATAAGTTATTCTTATAAGCCTTTAAGTTTTCCAAATAAACTTTGTTTAGCATCCTAACTCGTAATCAACACTATCATCTCTTATTCTTTGCAATTTAAAACCTCTAATAAAGAAATTCGCAAATACTTAGCTTATATAAAATCCAACTCGGCATATTTAAAATCTACTTGAGAATAGCACAAGTATTCATTTACTAATGATTTCAAGTCTAGCATGTTTAAAGTCTACACGAGACTAGCACAAACTATCATCATTAATTGTTAAGGGTAAAAAGCTAGAACTCAACACGTTCGATGGGATCGAAAATTACTTCTTATTCTCACCAACGGAAAACCTACATTCGTGTCTTAACACTTATTTTTTTTATCAACTACTAATATATATATATTTTTTTTTCATTCTTTCATTTTTTCCTACAAATAAGAACTTTAAAAATTTTAAATTTTTGCTATTTTTGTGGGAAAACGGGTACGTGAGAACAAAACAATAAGCAGGCAACATCAAATCGATAGATTCCTTCCCCAAACTAAATCGGGAACATTGTCTCAATGTTTTAAAGGTTCGGAGGTTCTACGATAATCTAAGCCGTTATTAAGTATGCAAAGGATAAACGGTGAATTCGATAACGTTGAAAAGGATAACGGATCTCCCCAAACTAATTTCAAAACAAAGGATAGGTGAAGCCGAAGTGAACGGGACACAAAAACCCCGAGAATCTATTAAACAGTAATAAACACGAGAGTCTCTGAATTGTTGGTTAACCCTACAAAAATCACAACAAAAACGATAAGATCGAAAAGGCTAGTTCTCAACAAATCACAACACATTAAAATAGAAGAAAAATGAAAAAGGATTAAAGGTCATGGGTGAAACTCCTCGTAGCGGCTTGTTTTTGTTCACCGTGTCACAAAGCTCGACTCGATTCCCTGATTAATTTATCCTTAGGGAGAGCACAAGAAACTTCCATTGGAAATTGCCACTGGTTGTAGATAAGAGATAAATGGAAAGGTGATGATGCGGTTTCCGGTCAAAAATGGTCTTAACTCCGGTGGAACAGAGATAAAGTGAGCCTCGGGTAGGTGAGAAAACAGGGAGAAAAGTTAACCCCACCATTTCCGAATGACAAAGTGAAGGAATCGTCATCTTTAACATTAAGCTTATTAAAATTATCAATCACGGGAGCATCGGGCTCAAAATGTAAGCAAATCTCAACATCCGGTGGTTCCGGAGGAGGTCGAGGAAATGCCGAATCGAAATGAAATGATTCAAACTCGGGAAGCTCCAAAAGAGGTTCATTTGAATTATCAGAAATAACAACACTAGTCAACCCTCCCTGATCGTTTTCAAAAAGAAATGAATCATACTCGGGAAGAGAGGTAATTAGGCATGATAGGTGTACTGTCATTCTCGTCTCGTCGTATGATCGCTGAAAGTCTCAAATTCAGGTAGAGAATTATCTGAATGAGAAAGAGAAGTATCGGATTCCTCAAAGAACGAATCACTATCCGTGACGGAAATAGGATTTGAAGAGGGAGACTTGAGCACAAAATCAGGAGTAGGGCCCCATTCCTTCTGAATATCGTGTTATTCTTCCTAAATCCAATCAGATCGTTTTCGATGCTCCACCTGGGTATGTCGGGTTGTACACCCATTCATTCTCTCTTGCAAATCTTAGGTTTCCCCTTACTAAGTTCTTCTATGAAGTTCTTGAATATTTTTAGGTTCATATATTGAGGCTCAACCCTTTTGGTTATGCCAAGCTCACCACTTTTGTTGTCATGTGCAAAGCTTATGGTTGTGAGCCTTAATGTGCGCTAAAACACACATCATTTATAACCCGGAAAACCCTACAAATCAGACTAAAAATGCTAAAATATGGATAATTTCGTGCATATATGCTTGTTTGGTATTTTTATGTCTTGCAGGTAAAACAGATTAAAAACGGTGCAAAAACGGGTATGTACGGGTTCGTTTTGATCAAGAGTGCCTATTATTCAAAATCAAGACAAAGTCGTGAAAAGTCCCCGAGCACGGGAATGAAAAGAGCACGAGATTACGAGTCTGGCGGTGCCTTCATCTTTTATTGGGTCGGCCCGACACCATTTATATGGGTCAGACCGACCCATATTTATTAAAGCCTAAAAGTGCCACAAAAGTCTAGCGCAATACTAGAAAGAAGGGACTCGGCCCAACACTATTATACCTGCGCAGCCAATTCATTTATCTTGGCCCAACAATAAAATACAAAGGAGGTCCAGGTGGATTTTGGCTTAAAATTGACGCCAAGTAATATAAAAGAGGAGAGGAGCAGCAGATGAGACACCTTCTTTTTTATCCTATCTTATCTTGAGTTTTAGTTTTCTTTTTTTTTCGAGTAGCGGTAGGCTAATGTAGAATAGAAGTAGATTCGGTTTATTTTTTATTTTATTTTTCATCTGTTGTATGGTTCGGATTCGTGTTTGATTTGGTATTTTAGGTTGGTAGCATTATTTATGTTAGGAGATTATGATTTCTGGATTCGAGGTTTGTTGTTGATTTGATTCGCTTTTAATCGATTTCCAGGTTATGGTTTATTTTAGTTTCGAATTTATGGCTTATTTGGTTCGATGGGTTAGCTGAGTTTTGTTTTGAATCTGTAGGATTGGATTCGTGTGTTACCAGGGGTTCGGTAACTTCATTTTACCACCAGTGTAATCAACCAAAAATCCATCCAATCACTCCTATCTTATTATCCATATATTATTTGATAATCATTGTTCTATTTTGTTAGTTTCGATATTAAATTTTGAACGGTAGTTTATTTAATGAATCATGCACTTTCATATTTAATTTTTGTTTAATGACTACAAAGCCTTTAAGTTTCACTTTGATAATTTGTCTAATTTGTTTTGCTCCAAAAATTCCGTGTTAATCTTCTTCTTGTCATTTTAATGTTTGCTCCTAGATTAATATTGATTTTGTAGTCTCAGTTAAAAGAAAAAAAAAGTTTTTAAACTCCACGTCTCATTTTCGCTTAAGAATATATATTAGTAATTGTTGGTGATTGAGTTGGGATTATGGAGCTATTAAGGAGGATATGTGTATATGAGCTTGTAGATCGGGTATAGATTAAGGTATGTTTTGGAGTTCATATTGTCCGCGTTCTTCGATTCAGTGACATCTAATCCTTTTTCAATAATCTCTTTTTACTTATTTATTTTTATGTTTATTGCCATGATTAGCTTAGTCATTTTTATTGTTGCTTTATTTGTTGCTCGTAGCGTAGTTATGATTACTAGTGAGTAGTTTATTATATGCTTGTCGAGTGAGTTGTGATTTGAGAATTAAGTGTGAAAAAAAAAGATTTGTTTGATTAATAATTTTTGGATTATTTAAATTTCTTATTTGATTATTTTGAAGGGCAAAATGCGGAGAAATAATCAAACATTAAATCTAGTAATTAATACCAATATAAAATATCGTTTTCAATATAAATCAACGTTGTGAGAAAACGGTTTTTAAACGGGTACCAATTCTTTATTATCTCTTTATTTCATATTTAATGATCTTTTCACCTGACTTGACAAATATATTGTTTTTATTCATATCTTAGATCTATTTGTCTTGTTTATTATTATTTAGTTTTAATATAGTTTATAGTATTATTTTATTAGTTTAAAAACCAAAACCAAATCAAAAGATAATCAAGCATCAAACGACAAACATTAACGTGGATTTCAAATTCATCTCTCGTTGGGACACGACACTCGGAAGATAAACTTTTACTTTTCCTAAAGTAAATTTTCATATCTAACGGGAATCTTTCTATACTATTACTATTTGATATTATATATTATATATATTTTATCGAATCTGGTAACATGTTGCGACATGTTAGTACCGACGCTTTTCAATGGTTGTTCTTTTGATCATGAGTACAGATGAGTCTCTACGTTCTTCTTTTGGTTCGTAATGTCTTCGTATAAAATTTTCTTGTATACGTTCGTTTCACTGTTATTCTGACTATAAGGTTCCTTGTACTTCCTTTGGCTTTTAAACAATAGAATTATGTTATAGTCTTTACGGTATTTTACAATCCTTTTTGGTATTATGATGTCCTTTGTTTGAGTAATATATTTATATTGATGTCTGATACACAATAAAATATACGATAATATTTCCAAAAGAGCAATTAAGAACTTTCCTAAAGTCTCCCTTAAGAAAAGCTCACTCTAAAAGATATATATAATATATAATACGTATATTTAACCGGGAAGAATGATCACCCGGGTCGTTTCCCCAACGACTTGTGAAATTAAAACCTTGCTTTAGCTTGGATTATGATTTGAATGAGAGAAAAGATATTTTTTAGTATCTATAACTACTAAATAAAAGCAACAATTAAAATAAGCAATTAAAAGCAATTAAACACTTAAACAATTAACGGGAAACAAATAAAACGCGACAATTAAGCAAATACAATAAAATTAACTCCTAAAAATGCAAACTAAATTTCTAAACCTAAATTAGGACAAAAGAAAATTTTAAGAAAAAGAAAAACATTTTTTTGATTATTTTTGAATTTAT
The DNA here is from genome assembly GCA_026074375.1 of Tanacetum coccineum. Classification (NCBI taxonomy): domain Eukaryota; kingdom Viridiplantae; phylum Streptophyta; class Magnoliopsida; order Asterales; family Asteraceae; genus Tanacetum; species Tanacetum coccineum. The sequence continues at coordinate 42,276 of BQNB010044426.1, forward strand.
TATGAATTAAAAACTATTTTAATCTAATTAAATCCTAAAAAATAGCAAATTAAGTCCTAAAAATTTAGAAAAATGATTTTTAAACTTATAAAAGTCTAAAGTAACATAAAAACTTTTGGTAGGTGATATATGAAAAGAAGAGAGAAGAAGAAAAGCGAATTGCGGAAGAGCAGCGGCGATAAGATCTATTATTGGAAGATTTTAATTTGACTACGATGATGACGGGGACTTACATTGCATAGCACACGTCTTATCGACCAAGGAGGTTAAATTAAGTATGGGGGACGAGATTCTTGACATATTCTGGCAACGAAATTCGGACGAAAGTAATTAAAGCTAGTGTTGAGGGACCTATGTCCCAATCTAAGTGAGTGTGGGTTATTACCGACAGTATGTGTGATTGAGCATCTTTGTAACAATAGGACCCCTTCTTGAGCTTTCACAGAACATTTTCGAGACTCTATCATCGATTCCAACAATGATTCTTTCGATTGATGGACAAATCTTTATGGGAACATCAATTATGTCGTGGCATACACATCCGATGCTGAGATCGTCAGCTCTAGAGGTGGTGCGAGATTGTTCTATCTGAAGTTGGTTGGGTTGATACGTATTCTAAGTCTAACATTCAAGACGATATCCTTCGTTGAAAAATTGTTGAATGTCAATCTTATATTTCTAAATATCGAAGATTAAAGATAATCCTCAATCTTCTTTCCAATGTTAATAAACCAAGTGTTTCAGTCCTCACATTTCCTAACCTTTTCTTAGATGAGGATCTAAAACCTCTTGAGTAATCTAACACGAATTTGAACGTTCTGATTTGATTTGCGAAGAGAATAGTAGTGGCACCAGTAGTACACTCTACCCGTTTGATTATTTTTTTGGATTATGCAGCCTTTATGATGATTCATATTCGAAGAAATCAGAGTAGTTGGCTAGTACCAATACTCATGTAGATTTGTGCTTATATGATTTGTTCATCTTTTGATCTTTCAATCTCAAACCTAAATTCTCCTGCGATAGGACGTGTTTTCTACTCTTGAGAAGTTCGCAATGAACTCGCTCGCATCTATTCATCGAAGTTTGATAATTTATGCTTTAAGATTAAGCCGAGCTGGAAATCTCTTAATGGATGGGTGGAGGATATTTTCCACTACTAGAGAACAAGTGTTCATGAGCTGGGACTGTTTTCCCCACCATTCAACTGGACACTAGATCTGTGCATTTATACTTATAAGTGTAATCTCTTCGCTTTATTATTGTATGCGATTCTTCCTTCTCATTTCTCACGTAATCGCGTTGCTCTACTCATATCTTCTCTCATGTGGGATGAAGATACATTTTTGACCTGGCATCTACGTTTATATTTTTTTAGCGGGGTCTACATCAGCAGTGGAACTTCATGAAATTCATGTATTATCAACCCTGAATGGAGTCACTGATGGAGCATTATTCTTCATTCACTTTTCCCCCATGGACCAACTGGAATTCAAGGGGGTTCGCGTCAGGCTCAAGAATCGGTTACCAAACATAAGCGCTTCGTGGGTGGCAACCCTTGTTATACCGTAGTCATAGTATGGAAATTTAGTAGTAAATGAATAGTGTTTTTTGTTCTTTGTGTTATGTTCTGAGGACCCGCCTTACATTATCTGTTGTTTTGTGTTTTATCGGTTTTGTCCAGGACTTCCCGGATGTTTGAAGCTCTCGGTTTTGTCTTCTTCGATCAAATGCGCTTCAAATCCCTGTTCTTTGGAATCAATAATATTTATGACTAAGTTTATCATCTGCATCCTTCATAAATGCTTAGGGATTTAGTAGAGACCTTGTACAATATTGAGGACAATGTTCAGCCTTTAGTATGATTTGGTGGGGGATCTTCGGAATTTGATTCTGCCTGCCTCAAGTCGTTGTTTTTCATTGTAATTTCGTTTCTACACCAAAATTCAAAAAAAAAATGACAAAATTTACAAGTTATTCACCAATTAAAAAACGTTTTATTGTCACAATTTTTGACTTTCTGCTGGGTTTGAATAAGAATAAATTTTGACAGCCGAAAATCGAGCGTGTTGAGCTCTAGCTTGTTCCTTAACTTTTAGACTAAGCATTCGCGGGTTGCGAAGAACGAAAAATGATAGAGTTAAGTAAGAGTTGGATGGTAAACAAGGATTATTTGGAAATCTTAAGAGCTCATGTGTGTAATTTGTTGCTTTTTCTCCCATAAGCTCTTAACCGGATTAATATACGTGCTACTTTTGGAGATTAAACTTAAATCAATAATTTTTATGTAGTATATAGCAAAAATTTTAGCCTTAGTTCAAATTTATACTTGAATTTTTAAAAAGAAGTCTTCCCTATATCATATATAAAAAAATGATATGATGAAAAATGAAAAAAATATAATAAATATAAACTGTGGGCTGATAAAAGTTTGCTGTATCTTGCCGGCTCACAACTATGTTACAGCCTTCTAAAGAAAGCCCGTAGTAAGAATAAAAATCTGAGACTGATAAAAGTTTGCTGCATCTTGCCGGCTCACAACCGATGTTGCAGCCTTCTAAAAAGTCGAGGGTTACAATTGCATAAATGTTTAATATTAAGTGTGAATTAATAAATAAA
>BQNB010044427.1:0-42883 GCA_026074375.1 Tanacetum coccineum
AACTGGTTCAACTTTGACCTTACATATCTTTGTGTGTGTTATATAATACTTGATGCAAAATATATGAATGAATTGAGTTTTAAGTGTATTTTTCATTAGTATAATTTTCATCGAGTATTATATAACACAAAAAAAAATATTTAAGATCAAAGTTGAACCAGTTTGAATCTGAAAAATCAAACTAGACACTTATTTTGAAACGAATGTAGTAATATATAAGGTATAATTCATTTCTAATCATTAACTCTTCATCACATATAATTTTGTTTATATGTTCAACTAATGTCCAGTAGTGGTTTTTGCAAAATTATCATTTCTTTTAGTTTAATTATTTTCTACGCCTTCTAGTCCATTTAATATTTCAAGTCTTTATTTTTAAAGGTTATAGAACTTTTCATTTCGTTTTAGATCTCTATCGATGATATGAAACACAGTTCTATATGTTGTTGTCTTTAATTGTTTAAACTTTATTTAATGACGTTTAAAGCATTTAAATTTTTAAAGTCACTTTTGTAAATCTTTTGTTCATCATGTCTTCATTTTTACTAAATTTTAGCTAGTCATTTTATTTTATGTTCTTAATAAAGTATAAAATTTTATGATGGTTAACTTGTCAACTTTTATTTTACAAGTCCTCAACAAGTTTTACTACGTCAATTTTTATTAAGCCACTTTTACTTTCATTATAAACTTTTGTTTATCTAGAGTAGAGAAAGTGTTTTGTAAATAATTAGTGTAGATTAAGAGAATATTCAGCGGTAATGTTGGGTTTAATCGACGGAGTTGATAAATGATTTTGAAGCTTATAGAATGGGTCTCACTTTCTTCTCGTTAGCATTGCACTTTTGGTTTCGATTGGTTGCGGTTAGGACGTCGTGCTCATTACTTCGTTTCGTTGATTATTCCATCACTCACTGATTTGTTTAAGGTGAGTTTATAGCCCCTCTTTAACTTGTTTTACATTACTTTACAAATCTCGGATGAAAATACATGCTCATTACAACTTGTTTACATATTCGTTTACAATCTCTTTTACATACTTGATTGCATACTTGATTTCGTAACTCATTTATATACGCATTTACATGATCGATTACAAACTTGTTTTCATACTCATGTCAATTAAGTCAATGTTCGGGTGTGCCAGGTAGGTCACCTAGTATGAGTACATGTCAATTAAGTCAATGCTCGGGTGTGCCAGGTAGGGCACCTAGTATGTATGCTCGGGTGTGCAAGGTAGGGCACCTAGTATGAGTACATGTCAATTAAGTCAATGCTCGGGTGTGCCAGGTAGGGCACCTAGTATGAGTACATGTCCATTACGTCAATGCTCGGGTGTGCCAGGTAGGGCACCCGAAATGAGCACATGTCCATTATTTCATTTATAAACTTAGGGGTGAAATCGTAATCACACATAGTGACTATTGTATTTGATACAATGATCATGCATACTTTACAAAAGCTTTGATTTCAACTATACTTGACTTTTGTGACTATTGTATGGGATACAATAGTCATACAAATCTTTGATTTTGACATTAATACATACATTTTAATGACTATTGTATAGGTTACAATGGTCATACACACTTTATGAATCTTTGATCCCACATTTATACTTACAAAAAAACTATGAACTCACCAACTATATGTTGACACTTTTAAGCATGTTTTTCTCAGGTGAATTAGATGATTGGCTTACTTGATGTGCATTAAAGTCTAAACAATACAATATTATTTTTCAAACGACATGTTTAGAGGTCGTTCTCTCGCATCTTGTGCAAAGGTACTCATGAAGTAACGCTCCCGGACATATTTCCGCTGCGACCCAGTTTGGGGGTGCTACACAAGACTTCCCTTACATCCAAATTGAGTTGATAATGGATAGTTGAACCAAGTCCTAACCTAACCTAGAGACTCGATTCTAATAGAAAGGGTATCAAAAAGAAGACCATCGACTAATAACACACAAGTGTAGATTAGGTACTTGTGTGTCTCTTGCGGAGATGTGTTCTTTAATAGATGATAGATGAGAAGATTAAAAACACAAGAGGTGTTAGACTTAGAGGATAGGTGAAAAGAAAAAGAGAAAGGAAGAATGGCAAGAGGTAAGGAATACAAGAGGCAAGTGGGGTATTTATAAGCCAAGAACTAAAAAGTAATGTTACTATTCATCAGCCACTAGCGGGCTACCCCACGCGCCAGCGCGTGGCCAGCACACCAGAAACCCACTCGGGTTTTCGGCTTTTTGACGTTTTAAATACCCGTTTTTGCTAAACCCACAATTATACTTCCTGCTTTGACCTTTCCATTATTCTTTCACTCAAGGTCAATCAACTCAAATAGCCATTTGATAAAAACATTTGTGAAGTAGTTTAAAAGAAGATTTGGGGATGTTTGTCCAATATGAAAGAGATAGAGAAGAACTATTGGACAAAAGGTATGTTTGGGTATTCTTCAAAGGTAAATGGCTTAGTTACAAACTAACCATGGTTATATGGATGAGTTGGCATAGTTATGATAGAAAGAATATGCTATAAGAATATATCTTTGCTCGGAGAAGAAGTGTGGATGTTGGAGGGATTATTTGAATTTGAAATTCAAACAATTAGACATGTAGGATAAAGATGAGGAGAGTGTGATTTGGCTTGATAAAAGACTTTTAGGGATGTTTGTCCAACTTCAAGGAGATAGAAAAGAACCATTAGACAAAGGGTGTGTTTGGGTATTGCTTACATGTATTTGGTTTAGTTAGAAACTAACCATGGTTAAGTTGATGAGTTGGCATAGTTAGGATAGAAATAATATGCCAAAGGAATAAAGAATATGCCAAAGGAATATTCCTTAAGCTTGAAGAAGAAGTGTGGATGTTGGAGGGATAATATGAATTTTTAAATATCAAACAATTAGACATGTGGGATAAAGATGAGAAAGAGTGAGTTGGCATGATGTGATAGTTTGGAGCCTAAAGATTCAAATTTAAATTTTGAATTTCAGTGTTAGGATAAGGTTAAGGGTGAGTTGGATATGGGTTGTAATGAGTTGGATTGGATATGATGGTGATGTGATAGAAGGGATCCTTTGCTTTAATTTAAATTTGAATCGTAAAGGTAATGAAATGGCAAGGTGTGTAGGAGAAGTCTGGGAAGTGTGAGCGAGTATTTGAATTCAAATGTAGAAGTGTGTGAGTGTGTGTATAAGAGAAGAGTATGGGAGAATCTTTAGGTGTGTGTATGTAATTTGAATTCAAATGGGAGTTGTGTGAGTGAAGAGATGAAAAAGAAGAGTGAATAGAAATTATGTGGTAGATAATGTTAAGATGTGATGTATAGGAGCCTGTGTTGGAATGTTGAGGGACAAAAGCTACAACAAGTACAAGGAATGTACATTGTGTTAAGGAATGTGAGTTGTCATGTGAAGAGATAAGCTTGGGGAGGTTTAAGTGAGGAAGGTTTAGGTGATGAAGATGATGAAGATAAGATTGATAATCAAAGAATTGATTGGGTAGATAATCACATTGCCATTAAGAAAGAAAAGAGACAGGCATTGATGATTATGGAGTGGTTTAAGGAAGGAATGTTTAGGGTGTGTGGAAGGTGAGAATAATCATTTGTTGGGTAGAAGGGATTAATAAATGATTAGGGGATGTTTAGGTGAGAGTAAGGTGTAGGTGATGTGTAAGGAATACATGTGGGTGTTTGTAAAACATTTATATAGAAAAAGGTAGGAAGGTTCAAAGTAAGATTAACCTTCAATTACCACAAACTCAATTAGTCATTTAGACTTTAATCCATAATCACCAACAATGAATTTGATCACTAATCATCTTGATGAAAATAAGCTAAGTACTTTGCATCTCAAGTAAAGCATATCTCATAACAAGAAAGGATGCGTTTACGCAAAGTGACTTTTGACTTAGTTTGACCAATAAGGGAGTAAACCCCGTTACGTGCTTAGGAACAACATAATCCTGATTAAGATCAAATGAATACTTTCGTCTGATGGTATGTTCAAAGTATATTCATACTAGGTTTGGAATAGAAGTTTCAGCCTTGGCTAGAGGCGTTTGATAAAGTAAATGAGTTGGCGTTTTGTTGAAAAACAAGAGGATTTGTTTTTGCTCCTCTTTAAGTCTAAACCTTATTTGGAGTGTTCCCAAATGCTCAAATATCATATACATACCTTGTCTCTTTGCATCAACACACAACCTAAGCCCTGGTGTGATGCATCACATTATACCACGAAGTTTTCTATTCCTTCGGGTATGGCTAAAGTAGGTGTGTTACACAGCGGATGCTTTAAAGTTTGAAACGCTTCTTCTTGTTATTCTCCCCAAGTGAACTCCTTAGCTTTCTGGGTTAGCTTCATTAACGGTTTAGCAATCTTCAAGAAATTCTCGATGAACTTCTTGTAGCAGCCAACCAATCCTAGAAGTTTATGAATTTCTATAGGATTCCTCAGGGCTACCCATTTCTTAACAACCTCGATGATGGCCACGTGAATTCCTTTCTCGTTGACTACGCGACCAAGCAAGTGTACTTCTCGTAGCCAAAATTCGCACTTAGAGAATTTGGCGTATAACTTTTAGCCCTTAAGTAGTTCGAGTATACTCTCCGAATGTTATTCGTGGTCCTCCTTGCTTTGTAATTAGATCAGTATGTCATCAATGAACACTATCATAAACTTTGTCTAGGTATGGTCAGCATACCCTATTCATCAAGTCCATGATTACAGTCGGTGCATTAGTTAGCCTGAATGGCATAACTAAAACTCGTAGTGCCTGTAATGTCTCTTAAAAGCTGTCCTAGGAATGTCTTCCTCCCGGAATCTCAGCTGGTGGTATCCCAATCGAAGATCGATCTTTGAGAAATACGATGTGCCTTCTAGCTGATCAAACAATTCATCTACTCGGGGGAGTGAGTACCAATTCTAAATTGTCAGCTTGTTCAGTTCTCTATAATCGATGCACACCCGCAATGATCCGTCCTTCTTTTGACGAAGAGAACCAGTGCTCCTAAGGTGATGAACTTGACCGAATCAATCCTTTGCTCAATAGTTCACGCAGTTGTACCGACAGTCCTTACATCTCCGATGGTGCTAAGCAATATGGCGTCCTTGCTACAGGTATCGCTTTGACAATTAGGTCGGTCTAGAATTTAATTTGCCTAGGCGGGAGAGGTCGAGGCAAATCTTCTGGAAAGACATCTGGATGATCTCTCACCAGGGGAATCTCTTACATACTTTTCACCTTCGGATCATTTTCTACCACGTGCGCCACAAACACGAAACACTCCTTCCCCCAAATACTTTTTCATCTTTATAGCCGACACGATCTTCAACTCCTTCCCGGGTCTATCTCCTTGTACTACCAGAGACTCTCCATTTTGGAGGGGTATTTGAACGACTTTTTCGAAACAACCGATTTCGGCTCGAACCTTAAACAACCAATAAATTCCTACTACTACATCGACGTTCTTCTGCTCGATGGGGATTAAGTCGATCTTAAAAATCTTATGAGCTAGGTTCAGGTCACCGTCTAACAATACCTCCTTAGCTTCAAACTTATGGTTGTTAGCAATTTCAATAGTGTATACCTCTTCTAACTTGTTAGAATTTAAATCAATTAACGGCCTAGATTCCAGTGAGATAAAGCTCCTATCTGCTCTAGGTTCGCATGGTACAGAGGTATAGTAATTGGTTTCTAAGATTTGTCCCTGAGTTGCGCGTGTTTCTTCTTAGAGGTGTGATTTTAAAAATTGACCACAAACATTTATTTTAGTAAATACTTTGACCCAAGTATATTTCGAGTAACATATATATATTTATGTTTATATATATATTATATCTATATATATATATATATATTATATGTATATATATAATATTTATATATAATATATAGGCTTTGGTTCCATTGAGAAGGATTTTGGATTGCGAAGGTTGAGAAGATATCATAGCCATACAATTGTTTTTATTTTGATTCATTTTACAAAATTAATTATTAACTGTTAAGGGTAATATTATAAATGTTTTAATGCATACTTTATTTGATAATGAGGGAAGTGCAAAATACATCCATGTGGTTTAACAAAAAACCGTCTCATGCCTTCGTTAATACTTCGCGCAGATTTCATCCCTCCGTTAGTAAAATGAGGCACCATACATCCCTGAAGACGAACGGTGCAAAAAATTTCCTGTTAAGTACTAACGTGGGTCTAACAGGAAGGGTATTGATGCGTAATTTCTTTTATATAAAAACTCCGTCATGTTTTACATTTATAAAACCTTAATTACCTCGACTATTCCTACGCACTAAAGGGCAGTGTACCCTATCGTGTATAGTGTAGTGATTGGTAAGTACGGGTGCCGACCCAAAGAACGGTTTGTGTCTCTAATTGATTTTATTATTCTACCTAAGAAAGCAAGAAAGAAAACTTGTTTGAATATTTGAGATTATTGTGGAGTTGTTATGGTGGTAAGCCTTGCTTGTCGAAAAGGGAAATGGTATAGTGGCAGACAACTAAGAAGGATGAACGCAATTAATAACAATGGTCTCAAGTGCAATATAACAACCCGCAATTTTCATCAATGTAAATATCCATCTATTAAGTTAAATGCAATGTACTATCTATCTATTATATATGAACCACCTTTTTACAGGGAAATTTTCCGCTTTATTACATTACTTTCATAACTAAAGTTAACGAGCTCACACAACCTACCTATGACCACTCTATCTATAAATATGTCAAGCAAACATCATAACATGTCAAGTCAATGACATGTTATCTATTTTAACATGTACGTTATCTATTTAACGAAGTTTTCACGACATTATTATCAAATGAACATAAACCATTAACGTTTACGCCTAAACCCTAATTTCATGACAAGTATACATTCAAGATGAATGTACAAATAATCAAGGCACATGTACAAGTAATCTATGCATGAAATTCAAATATGAATTCCCTCCAAAATAATGTATAACTCCTTTAATGCATAATGTACAAGTTCTTAAAGCATCAATTCAAATAAGCTATTTCTACCATTTTTCTTAAGGAATTTCGTACAAATTAATCAACCTAAGCTACAAGCTCTCAATGCTTAACATTTAAATGATGTTTTCCCTCTTTATTACCTCAATATACTCGGCTAAAATCCAAGGACCCTAGTTCGAACCCTAAACCAAACCCGCCACCTATTTTTCTTCATTTTTACCCACTTTAAACCTACCAAGCACCTTAACCACCTCCATGATTAAGCTACTACTACTCCTAGCAGCTTACAAGCAGCTTGATCACTCACCTTAGCCTCCAAGAAAAGCCTTGTCACCTCCTTATTGCTCCATATCAGCCACGCCCCTCAAAATCCTTCCACATCATACACCTCCGCCACCTTGCACCCTTGCAGCCCAAGAAACTTGCCACATCTTCTTCTTATCACTCCCTTGCAGCTTGTGCCATCCCCACATGTTGCCACCTATCTATTTCGACTTGGCCTCCAAGTTTTACAACACCTATATAAGTCGTGACCAAGCCCTCCTTTATGTCAAGCAAACATCATAACATGTCAAGTCAATGATCTAATATCTATTTTATCATATACGTTATCTATTTAACGTAGTTTTCAAGTATCAAATGAACAAAAACCGTTAACGTTTATGCCTAAACCCTAATTTTGGGTAATGTAAACATTCAAGATGAATGTACAAGTAATCAAAGCACATGTACAAGTGTCATAGCATCTCATTTGAACATACTTTCCCTCCAAAATAAGGTACAAGCCTTTAAAGCATAATGTACAAGTCATTAATGCACGAAAGTCAAAATAGCCGTTTTACCTTTGTTTCTCTTAGGAATTCGTATAAACTAATTAACACAAGGTACAAGTACTCTATACACTACATTTACATTCCATTTACCTTCTCATTTCATGAATTTACAAGAAATCAAAACTAGAAACCCTAACCCAAGCTAGTTTCTAAATCGTGATCCGTTTCCTTGTTTTTACCCGTTTTAAACTTAAACCAATTATAAAATTAAGTTTTAATCACTTAAGATACAACATTACATTTCATTTACCTCCTTATCACTCCATTACACACGAAAATTAAAACAAAAACCGTAACCCCGTGCCTAAAACTAACCCGTGACCCTTTTTGCTAAACTTCTACACATTTTACATGCAGCCATGCACCCACACTCCTCAATGATCCTCCTACTTCATTCCTAAGCAGCTTAAAAGCTCTTTGAATCCATTTCTTGGTTGCTAAATTGGCCACATCACTTCCTTTGGCTCCAAGGCAGCCGCGGCTACAAATCCACCACTTAAACCATCCACCTTGCCATTATGACTCACCAAGTATCTATACTCATCACTACACCTTGCTCTCCAAGTCTTGCACCTGCACTTGACACCTATCTAGCCCAAACTTGCTCACCAAGGTGTTTTTACACTATAAATAGGCGCACCCTTTCTACTTCAAACTCACACCTTCAATTCTTTCTATCTTTTAATAATGGAGTCCAAGGTCTGATAAAGGAAGTTCTAAGGAGTCCCAAGAGCATAATTGAAGCAAGGAAACAAAGTCTTGAAGCCTCGAGGTCCTTATCTTAGGCGTATGAAGGCATAAAACCCATTTTAGACCCATTTTGCTCCACACAAGCTCTTGTAAGCTCCCACCACTTTCTATATACTCTTTCTTATGTTCTTAGATCATCTAATAACTGGTCTTAAACATTCCTTAACCAAAACTCATGTCAAACACGTTTTTGAGAATCACATAAAATCATAAACGTGGCCTAAAGGGTCACCTTTAGGCCCTCACATCTCTCGATTCCTATGAACAACCTTTCTATATTTTTACACCATACTAATCTACACCTAAGAGACTCTAAAAATCTAGAAATTTAGATTCTAACACCTAGTATAACCTATCTAAAAAACGTGACCTAAATCTGTCCTTTAACAACCCTTACCACCTGACCAGAAACTTGTTTTGGAGTTTTAATGAGCTTGAGCTCTTACCAAAGATTATAAAATATTTATGTAAGCTTCCTAATCATATCTAGGAATGATAGAATACATCTTAACCATTTAAACTCAATCAAGTTAAGTTTAGAAATCACATAAAATCATAGATTGCATGTGTCAAACCATTTTTGAGCCCTTATAACTTTTGATTTCCCTTAACAACGTATGCTGAATTTTGGATATGTTAAACACCACCTAAGATACTCTATAATCCCACAAAATCAGACCTTGAATCGTTTGTTTGCTCATCTAAAAGTCGCGACCAAAATCTATCCTCAAAAGACGTATGCTGATTTTCAGCATACGCATGGCTGAAGAGTCCTCTTTTGATCATCATATCTTTTGATTCTTACACACAACATAGTTGTGCCCCTACACCATCTTAAACACCACCTAGGTGACTACAACATACTACAAAATCACACCTTGAATCAACCTCTAACCCTATGAAAATCGCGACCCAAATCATGTCTCCAAAAACCCTCATGTGTATTTTTTTTCTAAAAATCGATTTAAGAGTTTTAAAATTACCATAAGGGACTGTTTTGTAATATAATATAAAATTTAAAACAGTGGTTTAGTTTTGTAATAATTCAAAACTAAAATATATGGGTTAAACTGCTTATTTGAAACATAAAGGGTTTTAAAATGTTTAAAAATTAAACTAAAAGGACTAGTTTTATAATTTAAACTATAACAAGGGTATAAAGTGTAACCTTTTGATTTTATAAAACTTAGGGGATTAAAAATGTAATATTCTTAAACTTATATGTCAAGGGTTGTTTTTTTCAACTTTCAAACTATAGGGTTCAAACTGTCATTATACTATTCTTCAGGGTTTAAAATGTAAAAATTTATATAAAAAGTTTTATTTATATTAAAAAATTTAATAAAATCTTATTTAAAATCCTAAATCTATTCCGTGTCACAATACTAGGGAGCTTCATATTACGGGATTTCATCTTAGTATTACGTTCTGGGTTTACGATTTAAAGTGCTCTGACTCCTCAAACGTTTACAGATAACTTCTTCAGAAATATGATTGCCCGAAATGGTTGATCAAAATAATCTCTCTAGCCACTCTGTCTCCGAATTACGATCCATCATAATAATATTAAAAAACTCTTAGAACCAAAGTATCTTAGAGTATAATCTCCAAAGGACTTAACATATTACTTCAGTTTTGCGTGAACTGGCTGTTTTACTATCATTTAGCTATATGCAACCTTCCAAGTTAAGATTGCGAAAAGGTCATCAGCTTTCCTTTTTGAAATATTTTATTACAACACCTATCATTGCGTTCATAGCCTCAACTTTTAAATCTATTATATTTCCATAAACCGTGAAGGGGATACATGCTTAAACCATGAATACAAGGTTTTCTAAATGTATGATATCATAATTATTATTGCTTGTGATCAACGTTCCCTTTATGCCAAAAAAAAACGCCACATCAAGACAATTATTCACTTACTGGTGAACTTGAAATATTATGGATAGGCCTATTGGGATTGACGAATCCTGTTTGTGTTAGCCGGATAGGTAACCAAACACACTATATTTGAATTTCATAGGTATATGGCAATTACCTACACCGGGGGCCTTTATCTATATATATATATATATATATATATATATATATATAGAGGAAGGTTAAAATAAAAAGATAAATATTCGTAAAAAGAATACACTAGGCATGTTTTTTAAAAATGTTTTCGAAAAATTCTAAAAAAAATTCACAAGATAGAGTATGTTGGTGCATAAAACTTTTGTAAAGAAAGTTTTTCTAATTTTGAGTTTTTGTTTGTTTTTTTAATGCACAAAAAACGAATTTTTAATGCACAAAAAAAATTTTGTGCATCAAAATTTTCAATTTGTTCATTTTGTGCCTCAAAAATTCGTTTTTGACCCCAACTTCTTTTGACTTTTTGCATCAAAATTTTATTGCGCATCAAACTATAACAAGTTAAAATTTTTGTGCATCAAAATTTCATTTTTTTGTGCATTAAAAAAACGTATAAAAACTCGAAATTAGAAAAACTTCATTCACAACTTTTTTATGCACCAACATACCGGATCTTGTGAATTTTTTTCAGAATTTTTCGAGAACTTTAAAAAAAACCATATCCTTCTCACGAATATTTGTCTTTTTATTTGATCTTTACCCTATATATAATATACTATATATATATATATATATCTATATATATATATATATATATATATATATACTATATATCACAGCAAATTGGGTATATAAAACACCAGTTCATTTTGTGTGCCATGAGCTAAGACGCAATTATATAATACATAACACAATATTACACAGAATAATTTGATTTTCTATAATAAAGTGTGCTCGTACAATTATTACACTATGACTTGTATTCACACTATTTATCATAAACCTATGAATTCACTCAACCATTGTGTTGATCTCTTTTAGCATGTTTATCTTAGGAAATTGAGCAACTGGTGGCACGGAATGACAAGGACTTGAAGAATGGCTAAAATGTTATTATTCACACTTTTCTGATAGATTTTGGGACCTCCCTTTGTAAAACTCTGATGAATAAATGAATGATAACTAAATTTTTCCAAAAACGTTTCTTTTGAGTCGTTTTCTATGATTATGACTATTGTGCTATAAAGTAATACCCCAAATTTACTTCCGCTGCTATATTTGTCAAAATGGGGGTGTTACATGATACGCGGTAGAAAGACGGTGGGTAACTCCATACTTAAGCATAACTTTTGCAAATTGGTCATTACAAAAGTGAGTGCCGCGATTACTAATTATAGCACTAGGAGTTTCAAATCAGGCGAAGAGAGATTTCAAGAATTTAACTATAACTCGGGCATCATTGCTGGGGAGCGCCTTTGCTTCAACCCATTTATACAAGTAGTCAACGGTCACGAGAATGTATTTGTTCCCTCGAGAAAACGGGAATGGTCCCATGAAATCGATGCCCCACACGTCAAAAATCTCACATACTTGAATTGCATTTTGAGGCGTTTCGTCTTTTTGCGAGATTTTTCCTAGACGTTGACATGAGTCACATGACTTAACCATGTCGTGGGCATCGCGATATATTGTCGGCCAATAGAAACCGGAATCGAAGACTTTCTTAGCGGTGTAGTTGGCACCATGATGTCCCTCGGTGGGTCCATTATGGCAAGCCGTAAGGATATCAACGGCTTCTTGGCCGTGAACACACCGTCTAATCACTTGATCTGCACAAATCTTAAACAAGTAGGGGTCGTCCCAAAAATAATGCTTAACATCCTTAAAGAACTTCTTCTTTTGTTGGGACGACATCCCTTTCACTACAAAATTTTCCGCATGGTAATTTGCAATGTCGTCAAACCATGGGTTACTAGAATTACTACAAGAAGCTACCATTCCAAGGGTCTCGAGAAGAAAATTTTCATTGATTTCCTTTTTCTCGAGATCACCTTGATGTGGATTTTCTAATCTAGATAAATGGTCAGCCGTGAGATTCTCCGCTCCTTTCTTATTGGAGTAGGAGAATCCACCAGAGCAACCTCGACTTAGCATCTTGTTTAGCAAGAAGATATTTAAGAGTCGAGTGGTCCGTATATACTATAGTCTTTGATAAGACTAAGTAAGGCTGAAATTTTTCGAAAGCATACACCACGGCTAATAATTCTTTTTTTGTAGTCGTGTAATGTGCTTGAGCATCCGTCATGGTCTTACTTGCATAGTGTATAGCCTGAAAATGTTTGGTCTTTCGTTGACCCAAGACCGCACCTACCGCGTAATCACTAGCATTGCACATTATTTCAAAAGGTATGTCCCAGTCAGGGGCAACTAAAATTGGGGCTTCGGTTAACTTTTTCTTAAGTATATTACACGCTTCAATACATTCCTTGGAAAAATTAAATGGGGTTTCTTTTTCTAGAAGATGGGTCTTCGGCCGGGCGATTTTAGAAAAATCTTGAATAAATCGACGATAAAACCCGGCGTGCCCTAAAAAACCTCGAACACCTTTGACGGAAGTCGGATGAGGGAGTTTAGCTATAACATCAACATTAGCTCTGTCGACCTCAATCCCGGACTTATAAATTTTGTGGCCGAGGACAATGTCCTCTTTAACCATGAAATGACACTTCTCCTAATTTAGAACAAGATTAGTGTCTTCACACTTTTTTAGCATTTTATCTAAATGGGAGAGGCATGAAGAGAAAGAATCCCCGAAGACCGAGAAGTCGTCCATAAAGACCTCCATTGTTTTTTCGATCATATCGTGGAAAATGGCCATCATGCACCTTTGGAACGTGCCCGGAGCATTACATAAGCCGAAAGGCATTCGTCGATAGGCAAACGTACCATAAGGGCAAGTAAAGGTGGTCTTTTCTTGGTCTTGCGGTTTTCAGTTATTTGTCCGTCGAGGTGGTAGACCTCGATTAGGGAATTTGAAAATATCTAGAAAATCACATCTAAAGAATTAATATTCATTTCCTACTGCTAATCTTTCGAGAATTTAGGTCCTTGATAAGATTCAGGAAACGCGAAATGGTCTTTGAGTAGGCTCATCATTAAGCTTACGATAATCTATACATACACGCCAGCCCGTAACTAATTGATTCGGAATCAATTCATTATCTTCATTTTCGATTACGGTCATACCACCCTTTTTAGGCACACAATGAACGGGACTCACCTACGGGCTATCGGAAATAGGGTAAATTAATCCGGCATCAAGGAGTTTGATAACTTCCTTTTTGAAACCTCGTGAATTTTCGGATTCACCCTTCTTTGATGTTGAACCGCGAGTTTAAAATCGTCCTCCATTAAGATCTTGTGAGTACAAAAACGGGGGTCTATACCCTTAATGTCGGAGATTTTCCACGCGATGGCCCGTTTGTGTGACTTAAGAACTTTTAAAAGGGCGGCATTTTCTTCATCTTTTAACTCTTTAGAAATTATAACGGGTAATTTATCGGTCTCTTCTAAAAATGCATATTCTAAGTGAGACGGTAAATCCTTAAGCTCGAGTTCCGGTGGTTCTTCGATTGAAGTCTTCGTCATAGTGGCATCAACTTGCTTAAGGTCCTCTTTCTTCATCGGAGGGAGATTCGGAGACGGGTCTTCATTTAGTAATTTCTCGAGTAGAAGAATGTCTCCCACAGGATCAAAGTCGGCATCATCAATTCCCGGTGGAATTGAATCGCTTGTAAGACAAGTCTCGATCTCTTCTAAAATGAAATCACCTCCTTCGAAAGGAGTGAATGAAGGGAAAGAAGAAGAAATGATAGGATCTGAAGGAGTGGAATTGCCACTCGTCGAACTATCCGAAAATCCGAGCACTTCTTGAGCATACTCCTCGCAAGCAACGTCTATGACATTGACTTTGAACCGTTTCATCATAGTAATCACGGGAGTATCTCGAAGTGTGCCCGACTTTAAACGTAATGGCCTCATCATTGACTCGAAGAGTCATTTCTTCACCGTGTACGTCGATTAAAGCTCGAGCCGTCCTCAAGAAAGGTCTCCCGAGGATGAGAGGAACCCGAGGATCGACTTCGTAATCAACTACAATGAAATCGGCAGGGGAAAAGTAAAAATTTCCCAAACTTTCTCTAAGGGGGACATCTTCCGGCACACACCTTTAGGAATAACGATCGGGGAACTCTGGTTTTGTGCAAGCTCGTGATTCCACTGATGAGTTGAAGTAAGTTCCGGGAGCGAGAGCTTTTGCCATTCGGAAAGAGGCATTAAGTTGATGCTTGCGCCAAGATCGGCCAAGGCTAAGCGTTCATCTGAAATGAATTCTGACTTAAACAAGCAGTTTTTAAGGAAATTTACCAAACTTTGAGCTAAATTCTAAGTCAAATAAGCACTTTGAATAAGGTAAGGACTAAAAACAGATTAAGCTTGACATCTAAAGAACACATGAAAACAAGAATTAAGAAAATTGGTTTAGTAAATAAGCTAGAAAAAAGGCTTGCAAAAGTGACAAACTACATTAGATTTTTTGTTTTTGCTTTTTTGCTTAAAATGACTAACTAGCAGCTTAAAAATAAGAATCAACAAGCAAATTAAAAGCTAAAAGCTAAAAACGGATCTATAATAAGACTCAATAAGCAAATTCAAACGAAACTTAAGCTAATAAGTTCAAGAATTAAGCTATAAAACAAAACTGATTAAGACAAATACTACTACTTGTTATTTTTGGCTTTTTTGACACTTTTTGTAGCTAAATTAAGACTCAAAAGTACTTTTGACACACTATAAACTCTAAACAGATTAAACTTAACACCTAGTGAGCTTATATTATCAAATTCAGACCTTAAAACAAGTTTTATCTTACCTAAATTTGCTAATGAAAACTAGAATTTATACTTGGGAATTAGACTTGATTCTTAGACAGTTTTTGACTCAAAACACAATGGACAAATGCTGACTTAAACTAGACCTATTCTATTGTATACATGACCAAAAACTAACATGAAAATGACACCAAATAGCCACGAATTAAGATTTAATCAAATAAGCTTTGATTATAAGACAAAAACACCATAGATTCTAACCTTTGATAGCTTAAACCTTAAACTTGAAATCTACACTTTAAAAACTTGTAAAAACTGACTTTAAGACTAAAATTAAGGTGGTTTTTAGAAATTGGTTTTGAGGGACAAAAAGAAGCTTAGGCAACACTAACTTATGTTAGTGCTGCTTGTGCCAAACACCCCTTTAAAATCTTATCTATCATTTTTAAACTACAAAAGTTAGTATTAAGCTGAAATTTATAAAAATAGATTTAGAACTAAGCAATATGAAAAGATAAACTAACGCTAGATACTAACAGGATAACATGCACTAAAAAAGCAGATTATATTAAGCTAATACTGTTTTAAGCAAAATTTAAGTGGAAAATGAAAATTAAGAACAAGTTACCTTGTATCCAGCTAACAGGGATCTATTTATGCTTTTAAGAGCAACATCTACTAAGCTCCAGCTTGTTAGAACAGCTATAGGTGGAGGTCCATATGTCCTTTCATTATTCGTTATCCATCACAAATATTTAAAACTGAGGTAATTGTTTGAGAGAGATTTACGGAAATGGAATACAAATTACAGTTAAGCCTTTCTGTAGTTAACTGAATGAAAAGCAAGCTTTTTTGAAGTAATTAGGCTTTTTTTAAAAGCTTTATTATGTGATTATAGTAGAACAACATTAAACCTAATTGCATAAGTGAGGAAATCATGATATTAAATACGAAGTTAAATCAACACTGAAATGTTATTGATGCATTAAAAAGAGTCACAATGCTATGAGAAAAAGGAAAAATTACATTTATAACAAGCTAATGAAGCTACTATAATCGCTAAACCCAAATTACTAAAAAGCTTAAGCTAAAACTACCTATCCCTAATGTGTGATCTGGGCCTTCTATTTATAAAGGAGAGGAGAACCTTCTAGCCTTCCAGGAGCGTCGAAGATCTCTAATCCTAGCCCTTTATTCATAACCGCCTCTTAATCCTCATCTTTTAAGCCGTTGGATCCTCTACACGCACCATTAGCCAATGGTATGACGTGTGATTGCCAGCGTGGACATGGAGGGTGTTAGAGGTGTTAGGATTGTACTTCTAGAAGGATGGGAGAGCGTGTGTGTAAGGATTTTTACCCTGCGTGTGAATGGAGAAAATGGGAGGGAAATAGAAGACGGTGAACAGTAAATTTGACTAGCTATAACGTGGGATTGACCAAGTGGTTGTTGGGCCTTCAATAGTTTTTACAAAAGCTTGAAGGCCAACACAATACAAAGTCAACTCCAAATCCTACATTTGCAAGATGTAGAAGCAGCAAAGAGAGTATAAAAATCAGACATGCAAAAATAATTAGAAGCGATTCATGATATGAACGGGAACGATTTATTGTGAACCATAATACATGAGAACTGTCAGACTAAAATTGAAACGAGTGACTGCACCAAAAATTAGTACTTGCAGAAAAAAGTAAAAGTGCTTGCAGCAGACAAAAAACTTTATCTAATCTGGCTACTAGAGCTCAAATGAGCACTCTATCACTACTTTAGAAGAACTGGACCCATCAAAACTCAAACTGAGAGCGATGTATACTACCAGCTGGCTACATCAAGACTGCCCCATTTATTATCATTTAACCGAAAACAACCACGGACAATAAATCAAACATACTCTTAACCAAACCATGTCTGCACTTGACATCGGCAAAAAGGAACAAATAGAAGCTCACATATTGCTGGAAATGCGCACCTTACAATTATCATCATATACTATCAAATTTTTTATGTTACGCAATGCAGAAGAGTTACCAACAGACCTATAGCCATAGTAGGGAATGAACATGGATACCATCACATTGTTTATATAGTATGAAAGCAATATATTCTAATTGTCATTCATACTCAAAGTTCTATCCAAGAAAAATGTATACCCGACACTACTCTTGGCAGGGAAGGATTTGTTATTCTACCAATAGCAAGTATCTGATCTCATGTGCATTGATCAGAAGTCAATGCCTTTGCGACTTACTCGTAGTAAAGTAAATGATTGTATTCAACATCACCAGATTTACCCCCTTTGTTATTGGAGCTATGTTAGTAAAGTAAAATGGACAGTAAAATACCAGTTTCTGTAATACCCACTTAACACTAAGAAAACTTATTTATTTTAACCATGCGATCAGTTTGATAGGACGAAAAGATATATAATCAAAACACTTTGATGTACCATATAACTCATACAGTAATTATACTTCCAACATTAGCAAATGATTCCACACCATTTAATTACATAACTATGATATCTACAAAATTGTCAGAGTAAGAGATATAACCTTGTGAGTTTATTGCATAACGTTACAAAATTAAAGAATTGTTCGGTTGTAAACATGCTAATACGTTCCAGATACTCTTCATTAATGCCATTATCCTTGTAAATCGACGTCCAACTTCCTGAGAGACTCCCTATTTGGTCTTCTTAGCAGTTGCATCACTATTTGTCGTCACCAATTTCCAAAAACGGACCATTTAAAAGCTCAGAGGTAGAAGGCCTAACTCATTTCTGGCCAATACACTTTTCGATGAAAGCTTTTAATTTCGGATCCTTTACTTTTTTTAAGGCTAAAGGCATCACACCCTTTGTAACTTTATGGTATATTTGAGCAATACAGTTGCATTCCATGTATGGTATCTTCGTCGTATCCATTTCTAGTAAGCACAATCCAAACAAGTATATGTCTACTAATTCATTGTAATTCTCTTCGTACAGCTCGGGTGCCGCATACTCTGGTGTCCCTATCATGGAATGCGCCAGGTGGCTCTTTTCTACAGTCGATGCTAAACCGAAGTCACCAATCTTAACCTGTTCATGTACATTACAAGTCAGTAATCGTCTTACCAAACACTCACGATCCTATATTTAAACTAAACATACATATAATAAAATGCACAAATAAATACGAAACTTGAAATCAGAGAGTATATTTACCTTTCCAGTATTTCTGTTGATGAAGATGTTGCTGCAGTTGGGATCTCTATGAATTATGCATGGCTCGTGGGTGTGCAAATAATCCAATCCTTTCAGTGTCTTGACCACTTCTTTAAGACTTTAAAGACACACACTTGTTTTTGTTTCTGTAATCTCTAACATTTACTGATACGCATTCCTCGGTAATAAAGTTCAAGTGGCTGTTCTCAGTGTTCCTCCATAAACCATAAAGAATTATCAGGTTTTCGTTCCTCAAAGTCTTTAGCAATTTAATTTCTGAATATAGTCTCTTTTTAGCATACTCGTCTCCATCAAACAATTTCAGTTTGATCTGATTCCAAGCAACATCTCTACCTTCTTTCATATCAAATCCCCTGCAGACATTTTTCATAGCACCTTACAACCTTAAACGCTTGAATCCACTTCTTCATCTTGTCATCCAAAACCTTCCACTCAATCCTTTGCACCTCCTCAATACTCAGCTTCTCAACTCCCAAAATCGCTAACACTCATCCAACACATCACGCCTCACATTACTAAAAACCTGACCACACTCCTTCTCATACCCCGTCCTAAACATCCTATCCGCAATCGCCTTCAACTCCTTATCACATCACTATTAATCAATTCAACGCACACATCACCACCTAAACTCAACCCCCTCATTACAAAAACCACTCCCACTCCCATCAAACTCCTCTCCATAGCTATTGAAATCCTTCTAAATTCCAGTCTTACTACCCCCAACGACATGGACCCTATACATATAGATCCAATGACCCATACACCTTATCTATATCTAAAGGCACAGTATTACTAACCAAAATATGCAAAAACTCATCCTCTAGCATATCCATACCTAACTGGAGCGAATTGGTTACAACAATGACGATGTTGCTAGCGGCAATGGTATATCATTCTGGCGAAAAAGAGCGGGACCAAAATGATGGATGAACATAATGACGAATGTGATCAAATTTAAGGTTATAATTGATGGAGATAATAATTTTTGATGATTAATTTGATGAATTGAATGTTAAATTAGGGTTTCATTGGTTGATTGAAGATTAGAGAGAATTGGGGAAGAACACATACTTTATTAGACCTCCAATCAACACCGTGACTCCATCGCGATGATCGTAGCAGGGTCGTAGATGCTATGGTGGTGTAAGATCGTGACGGTGTTCACGGTGATTTAGATGAGATAGATGAATTGAGTCTGGTGGATGGGGATCGGGTGGCGCGTCAGAGAGCGTGGAGGAGTGGTCACAGGTTATAATTGGAGAAGAGGAATTCCGGTGGAGAGAGATGTGTGTGAAATAAATGATAATAAAATGAAAAACGAAAAAAAAAGCTTTATATACTAAGACAAAAAAAAAATGATAATAAAATGAAAAACGAAAAAAAAAGCTTTATATACTAAGACAAAAAAAAGTTTTACCCGGTTAAATTTTAGATTAATCCTTAGATACCCAAATTGACGGTGATGATTTATCCTTTGATATGTGAGGGCAAACTGGTATGCAAATGAACTTTCCTTTTCAATTATATTGTTTTGTTCTTTTTGTTTAAGGGTTAATTGCCTAAAAATATATTATACTTGCCATTTTTTGTCATTGTGTGTAGAGTACTATTTTTTTGCCATTGTGACACCAAACTTTTAAATTCGTGCTATTGTGTGTATTTTATGGCTATTTTTGCATGTAAAATGACCATTAGTGAGGGTAAAATGGTCACAGAATACACAATAGCACGAATTCATAAGTTTGGTATCACAATGACAAAAAAAATAATACTCTATACACAATGATAAAATATGACAAGTATAATATATTTTTAAGCAATTAACCCTTTATTTAACACCATAAAACATATTATATGAAACAAGAAAGGCTACAAACAATATAAGTGTGCAAATCAATAAGTGAAGCATGCAAATCATATATTTGTCTTACCACACCCAACAAACTTCACTGTTTCATTGTCATGTGATGAATGAAGATGTTGCCATGAGTTTACCTATTTTCTTTTCTCATATTTATAGCCCAGAGAAATAAATAATATGACCAATTTTCAAAGTTAGATTATCCTTTATTTTTTTTATAACAAAAGTGTATTACTCTATAATACAATTCACAAATGGTCGGTGGTTACAGTAACGCTACAGTAGCTACAGTGATAGGTCAAAAAAGTTTAGCCTAAAATCTGGCTCAACTGCTACAGTGCTACAGTGATCCAAAGTAAAAAAGAAAAGTTACAAACCGGACCCTCAACTTTTAACTATTTACGATTTTTTCTATTGAGATCAAAATATACCCGCAGAAATATTTTCGAATTGCAATTAAATAAAATACGCATGATTTTGTAAAAAAACTGCAGTTTAATATAAACACGAAAAAAATATAAAACGAGCCATATTGCAATGCTTCTCAAATACGCACGATTTTATAAAAAATGTAAAAAAATATTTGGATCCTTAGCCGGACTACTTTTAGCCAATGTTATTATCAAAGCTAAATATCTTTCGACATTAGCTTAGCCCCCGCAGCAACGCGCGGGCAATATGCCAACTCTTTAAAACCAAAGTTGATGTTAAGAATACCAAACTGGTTTTAAGAGCGATGGGTATCATAGCATGGCAAAGTCATGCCATTTGGGTCACTTGTCACTGTCACACCATTTCAACACAACAACTCAAATTATCCCCTCCTTCATAACATACCCTCACCCATGCCTTTTAGGCCACACCATCCATTAATTTGTATTTTTATTTGAATGAAATAAAATTATAAAAATGTAATTGTTATAAAAATATAGTCCACGTACTATCAATTTTTTTTTCTAAAACAACATTTTCAGCCCACATACAAATAAACTTTTCGACCCATATACACCATTTCCAGCCCACTATCAATTTTGTTTAAAAAAATATTTATATTACATCTTCTTCATATGCCGGCTTAATTTTTTTAACACCTAAATCTCTAATTCTAACACACATAAATCTCCAATAATAAATCAGAAAAAGGAAAAAGAAAGGGATAGTTTTGTCGTCTTCTGCGTCGGTTAAGCAACGAATTCAAAAGTGGCGAGTGAGTGGCGAGCTCGGTCATATCATTGCGAGAGAGTGGCGAGTGCCACATCAGATTCGGCGAGGCTATTAGCCATGACACCGTTCGCTCTAATTATAATACAAAGTTGACTTCAATACAAGACAAAACTAAGAGAAGCGCTTGATTTAAGTATCATGTTCAAATCAAGATGAACAACTTATTACTTAACCAATAAGACATGCGTTTAATTACTTTATTAATTAGAATTTCTTCTATTTCGAGAAATTCTTTAAAAGGTTTAATCGGTAGGAATATCTCGATTGTCAATCTCAAAATGATCTTCTATGACCGATCAGCTGAACATTTGAAGATAAAAAATGAAACCACTACTTATTTTTCGGCCACTAATTTTTTGTTGGATTTTTCGAGTAGTTATTAGTGTTAAAAAAATGCTTGATGATATGTAGGTGTTAATCTTAAAGTGGGAAAGTTGTGGTCGTTGGTAAGTTGTGACCCCATATTTCTTGCAGGAGAAAATGCGTGAGCTGGTTTGCGAACTGTAAGGTGTTATTATGACTAGTTGGTTACCCGCGCATAGCGGCGGCAATAAATTTTTTACTAACTCAACTCTTTACGTAATTTCCTACCCCCTTAGTAATTTCATTTCACAACACTTTGAATGTATGTGTTCGTTTGAGTTTCCCGTAGCTTTCCCGCAATACCATATTAACATCATCATTCTCGCATGTAAAAAGACAACACTCTCTCCGAAAATATATAGTTTTAACGTATCAAGTTCATATTTAATTAAGGTTAAAGTTGTAAAAAATACAAATCAACATAAAATAAACCCGCTAAAAATGTATCAAAATGGATGTTGAATGAAAGAGCATAAAATTTTAAAAAATATGGTGAAATTAGATCATAATAAAATTAAATTGATAAAAAGATATTTCAATTTGAAAATAGAGGTGAGTTTTTAATCAAAATGTGACACATGTCACTTTATGATGTGATTTATTAAAATGAGATGGATGGTCAAGATTGCACCTCCTTATCTTAATTTTTAATGGGTCCCACATTATAAATGCTTTATATAGTAGTATAGATATATATACACTTTCGATAATGATTTAAGATGATGATTTTTTTGAAATGTCCGTCTTAATTGTTGTAATAATTTAGTTACGTATTTGGGATGTTTGTGATGTCTTTTTAGTTGATAATTGCAAGTGCTTTTTGCTTTTGATCCATGCTTTTTGCTGTCGTTTCTTGAAAGAAACTTTATTACGTAAGTGTATTCTTATATGTCTTTGTTTATTTCAGGAATTCAACCACCAGTTGCACTTGCTTCTATAAGTAGTGTAGCCGTGTAGATGCTCTTTCCAATAGCAATAAGGTTCGCAGACCTGAGCCTTATCTGTGATTGTTTGACAGCAACTGATTCCTTAAGGTTCGCAGACCTGAGCCTTATCTGTGATTGGCATTGTCACAATTACCACAAGAAATAGCTAGCGGCGAAAAGGTCGATGTTGAGCGATTGTATAATGCTGTGTTCTCCTTTACCTACAGGTGCTTATTCTAATCAAGTTATTTTTTGATTTCTTGATTTAACTACATTAATGATATGAAGTTCTGATACTCTTGCAGGAACAACTGTAGTCACATCTTATTTGCATTGTTGTCCAATCCCTTTACAGTCTGCTACTACATACCTTTCCAGGTACTACTTGAAAGGGCAGGGCAGATAGGTCATTTTAATGTGAAAACTTTGTAAATTGTGGATGTTAAAATTCTCATGTCTTATCAAAAAATAAAATTTGTCGCATTTTAGAAAAAAATGGTACATGTCATCGAATTACTTAATTTTTTATTTGAAGGTATCTCTCATGAAATAGCTCCGGCATCTTGAAGGGGGTCGTAACTTCACCTCAGTGTTTGTGCATTGTCACCGAGTTCCTTCCCCGGTTAGTTCCTAATTTTCTTCACCTCATATACATATACCAATGAGTGTCTGCCCGCGCGTGTGTGCAAGCGCGCGTTAATTAGATATCAACAGCCTGTGCATGTCTTAATAAGAAAGTCATACTTTTCTTTTTCAATGTCAAAAATTTTAAGGGTTAGCTAACAAGTCAAATTGGGTACTTTTTAGTACAAGTCAAAATGTGGCCAGTTGGGTTGATTTATAAACTTATGAGAGTTTACTAATGAGTTGTTTGATAATGAAGGTCTTCTGTTGACGGGTTTCTGATAAGGGGTTGCTGGTGAAGGGTTTATAATGGAGTTGTCGATGATGGGTTTTTGATGAGGGGCTACCGGTGAATGGTTTATGATGAGGGTTTTCTAACACGGTCCGTTGTAGAGGCCTACTACTAATGCGGTGTTTTTGATGCGGCTCACTGATGTTGCCTTATGATATGGTTCGTTGATGCGTTGAACTGTTGTGGTCTTGCTCATGCGTCCCTTTTTCCATTTTTTTATTTCATGGTAATTTTCAACTTTATAAATTTATTTTGCACTTTTACTACTTTTTGGAACTTATATACATCTTTCATTTAGCCTAACATGGACCATATTACGCCTTGCAGCTTGCTTGCTGCTGCCTTTTATGTTGTTGATGTTCCTGATATGGCCTTTTGATGCGGTTTGCTGATGTGTATCGCTGGTGCTACCTTCTCATACGAGTTGCTGATGCGGCCTGCTGATACAGTATCGATGTTGCTGATGCGGCTTGCTGATTGAGCCTTCTGATACGACCTTCTGATGCAGCCTTCTGATAATGCCTCCTAATGCGGTTTGCTGATACGATCTTCTAATACGGCGTGCTGAAGTGCCTCGCTCTGGTGCAGATAGCTGATGCGGCCTTTTGGTACGGCTCACTGATGCCTCCTTGCTGGTGCGCCATGCTGATGCGTTAGTATTTATTTATGATATAGTTACGTAATTTGTTTCAACTTATATTCTAAATATTGAGTTCATTGATCTAAGTTTTGTAGTAGATTACACTAAAACCACAATGATTTTTGTGTCATATACATGTATACATGCTTTGCAACAAAATCAAAGATACCATTACTCAAAATCAAAGATACTATTACTCAAACTTATAATAAGTTATATGCCAAATAGTAGACCTGCATTTTTTTTTGGCTTTTGGGTTCGTATTGTTGTGTTCAACGATGAAAACCAAAACGAAGTATGTTTGTCGGTTTGGCGTGCGTTCAACGATAAAAACCAAAAGGAAGTATGTTTGTCGGTTTGGCGATTTCCAGGAATGTAAGCAATCTTAAACAAAACATGCGTCGGCTACAAATCATTTTTCATAATATATATCTACATTATATCATAGAGGAGACCATGACACATCATCACCACCTCATCGCCCAATCAATGATGACTCATCGATGACATGACATACATGATATAGATAAATTCTGGAAATACGATTCGAATATTTATGATGACGTTATTTTGAATATTGAACTTTAGATTTTTTTATTTTACCTATAATTTAAGGATATCATTCTAGATAATACTTATCAAACTCAAATCAAAGTTATATATTGTGTACACGTTAAAATTTATACAATTAACAGTTATTTAGTCTTATACTTATTGAGTGCGTGCTTAGTGCTAACAAGAAGAAAGTATATACGGTTTAAAAATTACTGAACAAAGTTAGATGAGCATCAAATTCAAGCCAAATGCAAATCTCTTATACAGTTATACCAAAGTTTTTGTAGAGGATTAGAGGGTAATTATCACAGCATTCACTACTACACAAGAGCTTATATAGATCACCTCATATAGTGTGGTTTTCATAAAAACCGTTCTATATGAAGGAGAACAGGATGGTGTAGGGGGGGGGGGGGAGTTTTATAAAAAGATCGGTTAATTAAGTAAACAATCCCGCTCTATTTAAATTTTAAAAATATTAGTCCGGTAATGGTTCCATAAGTGTGAAGCGATTATTTTGAAGACATCACAAGCCTAAAAAAACCGATCTATTTAAACATCACAAACTCCCACAACGACTACGATTTGATTTAGATAGATCGGTTTTTAATAAATATATTATTTAACTTTTAGATCTGCTCCCCTAAATCAGACATAACATATTTCCTCTCATTTTACATCTTGAAAACCTTAAAACCACCATAAATGCTTTGAAAAATTCACAATAAATGCTCTAAAAAATCTCAAATTCAAGTATAGATATTGTTTGAGTTTGAAAGGTACATGATATTTGAAGTATATATGCTTACTAGTTTGTCTATTATATTTTTTAACCCGAAATTTATCTATGATTGATTTTGTGTTTATTCAAAGCTTTGTTTGTTGATTTCCATGGTTTGCTTATATATATGTTTCTTTGAAGAATTTTCTATGTGTGACGTCGATACCTAGCTAATATTGACCCGTTGAAGTGAGGTACTTAACTAAAACTTTTAGCTAACCGCATGTTAATAATGTATTTTATTGTAACATTCAAGCATTTAGTATAGATTAAGTTAAAATTGTATCCCTTTAGTTAAATACCCGTTCGAAATTAACCTAATAGAGGTTAGTTTCGGATTGTCCCCATTTGGGACTGCTTTTTAAATATTTTATCTCATTTAGGATGTGATTACGTATTATGAGATCGAGTATTATTTGAGAAAAATCGATATCATTTTTCCTTACTCCTATGAGTTTGCGTTTTATGCACATACTTGAGGAGTTAAGGGGAAATGCTGCCAATTTTTCTTCAATAATACTCGACTCATAATACGCATTCACATACGAGACTAAATATTTAAAAAGTGGGTTAGGATTGGCGACTTGAAACTATATATGTTATCATACCATGCATGCATCTTAATAAAAAATAAATTTGTATATTTTAGATGGATCGTAGGAAGTGGATGTACAATGTATAACGTGTTACCCCTGAATACATCAACGGGTTGTCCGAGTTTATTAAAACTGCTGAGGATCATCAAGCAAAGACAGGAAAAGCTCGGATTTCATGTCTATGTAAAGAATGTGCACATTTTATTTGTCATGATGATATTGAGACGATTAGATACCATGTTTTTAAACATGGTTTTACTAATAACTACATGTGGTGGAAACATCATGGTGAAGCACGACGTGATTGTAACGATGTTGTTTTAGAAAGTAATGTCAATAATAATGATGATGATTGCGGTGGTAGTAATCACAATATCAACGGACAATGCTCTTGTTGCGGAGCCTAATGCTGAACTTGATATGGAGAATTACAACAATTGTTTGTCGAATCAGAAAAACCATTGTATGCCGGTTGTACAAATTTTACCAAACTTTCAGCCGTGTTACGGTTGTTGACCGTAAAAGCAAAATATAGTTTGAGTGATGTAGGTTTTAATAAACTACTAGAGTTGTTCAATAAAATGTTACCCAAAAACAACGAGTTACCCACTTCTATGTATCAAGCAAAAAAATTAATGTGTCCATTGGGATTGGAAGTCCAGAGAATAGATGCATGTCCGAAAGATTATATATTGTATAGAAAAGGGAATAAGACCTACACAAATGTCCTGTATGTAAGGTTTCAAGGTATAAAGATACAACTCTAATGGAATTTGATGAGGATGTGACAAAGAATGGCCCTGCTGCTAAAGTGTTGTGGTATTTGCCCATCATACCAAGACTTAAACAATTATACTCAAACCCTAAGAATGCAAAATTGTTGAGGTGGCATGCAGAAGATCGAAAACATGACGGGAAAATGAGACATGTGGCTAATGTTTCCTAATGAAGAATATCGATAATCATTATACAAAGTTTGGGGATGAGATTAGAAATATACGGTTTGGGCTTAGTTCAGATGGAATTAATCCATTTGGAAATATGAGCAGTCATCACAGCACTTGGCCGGTTCTTTTATGCATATACAACCTGCCACCTTGGCTATGCATGAAACGTAAATACATCATGATGTCATTGTTAATTCAAGGTCCAAAACAACCAGGAAATGATATTGATGTGTATTTGGAACCGTTAATTGATGACATGACAGATCTATGGGATAAAGGCATCGAAGTGTATGATGCATACAAGAAAGAGCGATTCAAACTATTCGCCATGATTTTTTGTACCATAAGTGATTTTCCGGAGTACGGTAACTTGTCAGGATATGGAACGAAAGGGGAGAAGGCGTGTCCGGTTTGTGAAAAAGACACCCACTCACGGTGGTTGACTAAACTTGTAAGAAAACCTGGTATATGGAACATCGAAAATAGATCACTTCCAGAATCACACTCGTACCGTAAAAAAAAGAAACAGTTCGACGGTAGAGTAGAGCATAGAAAGATGGCAAGATTAATGAATGGACATGACACACTCTCTCGTGTCAAGGATATAAAAAATGTTTTTGGGAAAAAGGATAAAGCTCTGAAAAATAATAAGAATATTTGGAAGAAAAAGTCTATATTTTGGAAATTACCGTATTGGGAGCATTTACAAGTCCGACATTCTCTTGATGTAATGCATATTGAGAAAAATGTTAGTGAAAGTTTGATTGGCTTATTGTTAAACATCAAAGGAAAAACAAAAGATGGGATTAATGCTCGGAAGGACATGGTAGAGATGAGGATTAAAGATGAGCTTGCACCGCAAGAGGTTGGTAATAAAAGAACGTATTTGCGAGCTGCTTGTTATTCCCTATCGAAGGCTGAAAAAAATAAAATTTGTCAATGCTTGCATTATATCAAAGTTCCATCGGGTTATTTTGCTAACATTAAGAAGTTGGTGTCAATGAAAGACCTAAAGTTGATTGGTATGAAGTCCCACGACTGTCGTGTTCTAATAATGCAAATGATTCCAATTGCAATTCGTGGAATATTGCCACCTCAAGTCCATCACAAAATCACAAAGCTCTGTTTGTTTTTCAATATGATTCATTCGAAAGTTATTGACCCCGAAAAGTTGGATGAATGGCAACGTGATATTATTCTTACTCTTTGCCAACTAGAGATGTACTTTCCACCTTCCTTTTTTGATGTTATGGTTCATCTCGTGTCCAATTATATAAGAAATAAGGCTTTGGGACCTTATTTCTACATTACATGTAACCATTCGAGAGGTATAATGGTTTTCTTGAAAGGTATCAAGGAACCGATCTCGCCCGAAGAATTATTGTTGAAGGGTATGTTTCAGAGAGGTGTTAGTTTTTGTACAAGATATATTCGATGGCATCCCAGATATTGGCGTTTCCCTGAATCTTCGACACGAGGGAAGACTAAGGGAAAGGGACGATTGGGCGCAACAATGTCACACCGAACTACGATGATTTAGAGCAAGCATACTTTACAGTCTTGCAAAACATGACATCTATTGCACCCTATATACACGAACACATGTCACTTTTAAAAAGAAATAATAGTCGTCAAGGGCTACATTAGTTAGAAACAGAGCACAAACGAACATTTTCAAACTGGTTGAGAGATATTGTGAAATCGAGATACCCAAATGTTGAAGCTGAAGTAACGCAATTAGCGTACCGCCCGCGACGTGTTTTCCATTATCAAGGATACGACATTAATGGATATACGTTTTACACCAAAGAACAAGATGAAAAGAGTACCGTTCAAAATAGTGGAGTGACGTTAGTAGCAACAACAACAGATAATTCAAGATTGTCGGTCGCCAAAGAGTCGTATTATAATGTCATTGAAGAAATTTGGGAATTGGATTACAATACGTTCTTCGTACCTCTCTTTAAGTGCAAATGGGTCGATAACATACGGGGTGTTAAAGTTGACAAGGATGGTTTCACATGTGTCAATCTTTCTACATATAGCTATTCGTCCAATCCATTTATTCTAGCCAAACAAGCTACCAAAATATTCTATGTTGAGGACCCAAGCGATACGAGATGGAACATTGTCATCGAGAATGTTGTGGACGAAGATGAGTAAAATCAATTTGACGAGCTACCTCCATTCTCTATTGGTATTCAATCTGTAGATGAAGTTCTAGATGATACCATTTTTACCTAAACCGACCACCCCACCCCCCCAAGATGACACGGAGGCTAGAAGAATGACAAACCTCTCGCATCTCACCATAATTAAAACATCATTCATAAATTGAATTTATATAATTTTTAATATATTCAAAAGATTAGTTTATTAACATTATATTGTTTACTTTTGCAGGAATAACATGCAAACTTCAATAACAAGCCAAAGGCATACGAGACTTTATTTAGTCATTTTGTATTAGATATTTGACTTGTTCGGTTTGAAGTGGGGGGGGGGGGTTGTAAAACTTTGTTCATTTTTGTTAATTTCTAAGTGGGATCCACTATATTGAATATATTTACTTTGACTAAAACGTAATCGTAATGTTTTTAGAAAGTTTATTTTTACTCGTAACATCTATAATAGTAATATTTACATATTTAAAAACTATAAACATGAGAAACTAAATAAATCGGGTATTGATAAAAACCCGATCTATTTCATAAGAATATTTTAAGCGGGATTCAATTTCATTTGCCGCTTACACAAAATTTCACCAAATTTTTAGACACTTGCCACTTACACCAAAATTCACCAAATCTTTAGACACAAAACCCTAACCATTTCCACTCTCACCACCACAGCCTCAAAATCACACACCACAACCCTAACTATTTCCACAAAATAGATCTACTGACTCAGTACAACGAGAGAAGAGGACATGGTGCGTAGTAAATGTGTTTCTACTAAACAACAATCTCAACAACAAGTCAACCCTAATGATGAAGGAGGGGACGATCTTAACATCGCAGATGATGTTACTCAGGTCTCCTTTCGTTTATTAATTTATTTTCATTTATTTTTATTATTATTAATGAAAGGCAGGATGTATAAAATGCTTGACCAGTTTATATTGGTATACCAACTGTTTGATAAAATGCTTGACCAGTTTATATTGGTATACCAACTGTTCAAATAACATGCTTTGACCAGTATTATATGGTATAATTGGGGGCGTTTGTTCGGCAGTAGTATAGCCTGATTATGCTTATTTGTTTTTGGGCTATGTCCAATAAGCTTACATTTGTGGCTTATTTTTGAAACTTTTCGCTTTTATAAGTTCATTGTGACATACTAAACTTATATAAGCCAGAAAGTTTCAAAATAAGCCACAAAAAGTCAGCTTGTGAAACATAATCCTGTAACTAAATAAGCCATAAGCCGACTATATAAGCCGATACAACAACCCCACTGATTAGTAGCTAGGTATTGAGTACAAGTATTAAGTTTTGCTTACTAAGTGGATTAACTAATACAGGGTGTTTGTTTTGGCTTATATACTGGGCTTATGACTTATTTGGTTTTTGGCTTATGTTTCATAAGCTCATTTTTGTGGCTTATTTTTTTTTTGGCTTATATAAGCTTATTATGACATGATATGATAAGCTTATATAAACTGGAAAGTTTCAAAATAAGCCATCAAAACTGAGTTTATGAAACATAGGCCGAGAACCACATAAGCCATAAGCCCACTATAATAGCCAAAACAAACACCTCTAGTTGAGCGATATAATAAACCTAATGGGGAATGGCTTTTAGATGTTGTGAATTTCGTTCACAGCTGTTGTGTGTGGTTAATTTGTATTTTAACTTGAACAAAGGTTTTGGTAGAATCAGTTCAGAAATGTATGTATGTTTAAGCTGTCAATTCAGCAAGGTTTAGAAATGTTTAATCTTTTGAGTTCAGATTTTGGTCTCTTGTTTATGTATTGTATGTGTTGGTGTTTAATCTTGACAACTCATTAACTTTATTGTACATGATAAACAGCAATCAATCGCCGTCATGGAAAAACCACAGAAGAAGAGAGGGATAAATAAAGTAAAAGATCTTCCCGTAGGTGAATCTGTAAGGTTCAATAAGCTTGATGCAGCTATTGGTGAATACCAACGTACATTTACATCCTATTGTGGAAACATTGTTAGGAGTAATATATCTATCCTCAAACCGAATTGGCATAAAATAGACGAGGAAGAAAAAGAGTTGTTATGGCAGGATATCAAGGTATACTATCTAAGACTCTTAGCTGCATTTTCTTTTGATTAATATACATATTCACCTTTAACAAGGTTTATGTCAACTTAAATAGGGAAACATGAGACTTAAAGATGATGATACAATTACAAGTTATACACTTAAGTCGTGCGACCAAAAGTGGAGGGCGTTCAAGAACACATTGAGGAATGACTACATGCTTAAGAAAAGATGTCCTCGTGGGACATATACATTCCTTGAACCGAGTGTATGGAAAGACTTTTGTCGCAATGAACATTACACAGAAGAAAAACGGGTTCGTTTCACTTCCTCCTGTCCTTTATAATCTATTATCATCTTATATTGAAGATTTGCTAACTTGACCCTAACTGCCATGTATAGAAAAGGCGTGAAGAAGTGAGAGCACGCGCATTGAAGCAGACCAATCGACCTCGGGTAGGAGCGAAAGGCTTTGCTGGTTTTGAAGAGCAATGGGAAGAAGAAACGAATATATTGACCCAAATAAGCAACCGATTCTATTACAAGATACCGGGTCGTGGGAGTAATTTTTGTTTGGGCAGGAGACGTCTTGATAAAGATGGGAACCTAACTGTGCCTCCAGAGATAGCAGATATAGCAAACAAATTGGTAAGTTTATGACATGTTTTGCTTGATTATTTGAATATAATTACATGAAACCTTTGATACTAGGTAAGTTTATAAGTTCTGCTAAAGGTGCCTCACTTGACGAATCTGTGTAGTCTGATTTACATATTCATTTCTTGTATTCCACCTTTTTGCTTTCTTGATTATTTGAATATAATTACATGAAACTTTTAGTACTAGGCAAGTTTATAAGTTGCTTGTTGGGTTCAAATAACAACTACTTAAGTCAAGTGCTTTTATAAACTATGTTTATTTTAATGATAGCAGGATACATGAACTTGTAGTGTAAACTTTTGATACCAGTACGTGTTTAAGTTGGTCATCTTTCTGGTTTCATGTCTTTGTTTATTGAACTTGTAGTGTAAAATTTGAACGTAAAAGCTAATATAGATTGTAACAGGTAGAAACAAGCGAGTAGTTGTCTCAAGGGACGATTAAAGCTCAACCCGGAGCAGATCTATACAATTGTCTATGGACAGACCTTGGTGGGTGGGGGGGTCGAACTAGGTGGGGGGTTAGCTCTATTGTTTGGATT
Organism: Tanacetum coccineum; assembly: GCA_026074375.1. Taxonomy (NCBI): domain Eukaryota; kingdom Viridiplantae; phylum Streptophyta; class Magnoliopsida; order Asterales; family Asteraceae; genus Tanacetum; species Tanacetum coccineum. The sequence goes on from BQNB010044427.1 coordinate 32,810, forward strand.
AAAAAAGGCTTAAAAGGATATGTGAGGAAGAAAAGGACCTACAAACAATCACTAGATTTTGAAGAGTTGTCGGAAAAAGTACAAGAAAAGTTATTGTTCGGAGAGTTGTCGGAAAAAGTGCAAGAAAAGTTATTTTCCAGTCCGGTTTGGAAACGTTAAAATGAGAAATGTTGAAGAAGCTTGTGAAGGAACCAATCGTTGGAACGAGCAGTGTTAGGCTGACAACAAGCATCATCAGGATAGATTGCATAAAGGTAAATGTATATGTGCTATATTTAGTAGACAACAAATATTTAACATACTTTATATACATGCGCCTAATATAGCACATGTTTTGTTTTCTAGGAAACCACCACATGCTCTTTGTTCAGTCCTGAATCCATTCTTACCCGGGAGAAGATCTTGTGCGCGCACGCGTCGGTATATCCTGTCGGGGACAGCTTGATACATGGAAAAAGGTTACGAAAGGGTTACATGAGGGTCTCGGTTCTCAAAGTACTTAATCGGTAAGAAGATTTGGAGCTTCCTATGCCAGATGAAGATATTCTTAATTTGGGAGGCGCGCTTAATGCCTTTATTCAATGGCCAATTGGTGCTATTGCTTGCTTTTCGGTATTACTTGTATATACTTTTTTCAGTTTGTCTTGTATATATCAGTAAGCTTTACTCAAATATCTAAAATTGAAATATGCAGGGTTCGCCAAACACCCTTGCAACAAGTGCCGCCGCCAAGAGTATGTTACCTAACATTGTACAACGACCTTCAACTGAATGTTCAGCATTAACGAATGTTCCTGGGTAAATCCTAAAGCATTCTAGCTTGGGCAGACTTCAAAATAGAACTCGGAAATGATTCATATGATTTATATATGTGTAGGCGAGTAAGAAAAGAAAAAAGACAGTAAAAGCACCCATCCAGCAATCAGAAGTTGAGAAGGAAAAAGCCGACATCAAAAAGCGGTTACATTTGTTGAAAGAGGATATTGATCTGAGATCTGAGGTGTGAAGAATGGATATTATCAGTGGATGGACCGTGAGGATTGCACCATGCCGCAATTTGTTGATTTTAAAAAGGAGATATTTCAGGACGCTCATAATTTTACTCTACCCATAAACGCAACAGACATAATTGAACTTTTGGCAGGTGCCAAACTAGGGACCAACATTCTCACTCTTTTCTCCAGGTATGTTAATTAATTCCTTTAGCATGACTCTTTTCTTGATTCGAGCTACCATCAGCAATGATGGTAGTTCAATCATTGCTGATAGTGTTCTTTTGCTATTGCTAATTAGATGGTAATCATAAGTTAATCAGATGGTAATCTTGGACCATGAACGATCTACACCAGGCCTTAAAAATACGTAGTATCAAATATGATCTATTTGCTAAAACTCTTGATATAAAGTGAACCAAACTTTAAGCCCAAATAGCCAACGACGTAGTGTTTGATCATATTGTAGAAACTACTTATGTAAGATAGAATTAATACCTGACAATATTATTGAACAGTGGTAGGGTGTTTGGATAGTGATCCAGCAAGGGTGTTTCGGTGTGTTTTATATTTGGTTTATGTGTGACGAAGTTTACTTGTTGTTGTGGTTTGATTTAGATATGTCATAGCTTTTATGTTTTTTATAAAAAAGTTTGTAAATGTGTTTAATCAGGTCACTTTATCTTCTCAAGGCAACCTCACCAAATGAAAATAACAGGACTAGTTTCTTGAACCCGGAAGTGATAACGGCAGATACACATATGGACACGGACATTAATATCATAATTTACTTGACAGAAGCATTAAAGGGTTATGATTTTTTTGTGGCACCGTACCTACACAAGTAAGATGTTACCATCTTTATTTTTAAATTGTTTTTAAAGTTGCCTTATAACAAATTGTTTGCACTTATATACAGTGGTCATCGTGTTCTTCTCATTATTTGCCCAAAGCACGGAAGGGGATTCATTTTGGATTCTTTTAAGTGGGGAAAAAAGAAAACCAAGGAAGACTACTATCTCGTTAGTCAAGTGGAACGGTAAATATTTTTAAGTTGATTTCAAATTCACTTATGTTTTTATAATTGTTAACATAATTTTTTGCTTATTTTCTCTTTTTTAGGGTTGTTGGGCCTTTGAGTTGGGAGCTTCCTATTGTAAATTTGCAAGAGGACACTTGGGAGTGTGGATTCTATGTCATGAAGTGGGTGCTTGATTTTGTGCTAAAATATCAACATGACGATTTCCCGAATATAGTAAGTACTTGTTAAGATATTTTTTTAATTTTGTTTTTTATACCGAATGCTAATTTGTAATATAACAATTTTTATATATTTATTATGGGGCATACATCAACCTTGGGGTGAAACGAGGTCACTAAAGTTAAGTGAGATGGACGTTGTCGTCACTGCGTGGTTTTCATTATGGCGCGAGACTGACTCATGAGGTATGTTACCACAAAATCTAAGCGACCTTTGTAAATTAAAATGTATATTAGTCTTTATGCCATGCTAACTATCTTTGATGCACCTCAGATTCATGCCACAAATTGGATTACTTTAAAATAAAAAATTGCAATTTCCATTTTTGCACGAAAATACCATTTAACCATGATCATATAGTCAAAACAATACGACTTTAAGATCTATGCTTAGTCTCTAAAGAAACATCTCATGCTATGTAATGCAAGTCTTTATGCATCCTAATGAGACCAATAAGTGGCCATTCATGAATGTACCCATGTTTGGTCAATAGATCCTCCCACAAACATCTATTATTATTCTGAAAGTTACTATGAATTCAAAGCTTTGTCAGTGTGCCAGTGTGGATGGTACTGCTTATCTGTAAATTCAAAGCTTTGAAATTTAGCTTGCAATTTTACGTTATGTTGACAGCGGGTAATAATGGCAGCAACAACCATGACAGGCCCGTAAGGAAATGGAACCAAAGGTCATCGAGCTCTACTCTTTTGCATCCTTGATTGCTTTTCTTATGTCGAGGTGGGAGTGGATCTCTACCTATATAATTTGTAACGGAGCAGCTTGGATTTTTGTAGTAGTTAGTAGGACATGTGAAGCTCGTAATTTCAGGGTTTGACTTATGTTGCAATTGTCGTTCTTTAGTTGAAGTTATTTTGGTTTGTAACTTCAATGTTGATCTCTATGAAGTTAGCTGTACATGTACTAAATAGTTATTGTGTATAGTAAATGAATGAAATTCTAGAAAATCTGCACTTTTGAATGATTTAATTCTGGGAAAATCAAATGGAAAAGCTGCACTTTTTGTATGATTAAATTCTCGGAATTCAAACTTTTGTACTATTTAAGAGTAATTATATTATGTTGATTAGATCGGTCAAAAACCGATCTAACTAATCCAACAGAACCCACCAAACGGATCACCTAGATAGAATTAGATAGAACGCTTTTTTGCATATAGCCGTTCTTTCTGTAACATTAAAAAGATCGGTTATCAACCGATTTATATATGTATCCTCTTTAATAGATCACCCTTTGTTAGAGCGGTGGGAAACCGATCTTTATGAGGCTTTTTCACCGTTCTTTTTAGCATTTTCTGTAGTAGTGATTATGACTATTGACTCTGTGTCTAAAGTCAGAAGACTAATGCGCTTGCTATTCACATATGTAGTTTTTGTTCATGTGTTTGGAGATCACATACTTTTGTTTATTTCAATAAGTGCAGAATATTATTACGAAAGTAGCCCGCCCGTTAGGCGGATTAGAGGACTATTTATCTATATCAATTGTTTTTTTTCATAACCATTGAAACAAAAGAAACGGCTATAATTTAGTGGGGATTATTATCGTACAAGGAGCCCCTTAAATCTTGGTCAGATTTTGGGGTGGTCATTTATTTTTATAAAATATGTGTTTTTTAAGGAAGTTGGTATTTGTCCTTATATTTGATCAGGGTTTGTGCTGATTTTTTTTTATAATAGAGAAATCCGATAATAAGCCCTCCTTAGGATTGTGGGGGCTTAAATCAGCAATTTGTTTACTAAAATTGTTGATTTGAGCCTCTTCTAAAAAGAAGGATGATTATTGGGACGATGTTTGTGGTCAGGTATTATCTATGCTTTTTGTTGAAATTTGTGATATTGGTTTATTTTGGATAAATTGATGCGACTGGGTATTATGTTTGTGATAATTCCTAGTTTTGGAGATTATCTTATTATTGTGTTTGCGGAAACTAGTGTAAGGGGATGGCGTGGGCTCAAAACCTGTGAATTATTAGGTAAAAATGTTGGAAAGAAAAGAAAAAAATGTTGTCTAACCATTTGAAAAAAAGTGTATGTTTTCGGGAAGTTTTGAAAAAGTATGAGACCTTTTATAAAAAGCTGTTTTGCAAATGCAATTCTGAATCTTTGTCCACTGAATTAAGTAGAAAATAAGCCAATTGATATCTGTTCACAGAAAACTAAGGTTTAGTACGTTTTAGATTTTGGCTTATTATTGGCTTTTTACTAGGGATTGAAATTTAAGAATCAAACAGAAGCTTATTGATGCTTAAGATGTGTTATTTAAGGGACTTCTAAAACTAAGATTAGCCTAGTGTTAACAATTTAGCTAGAAATTGAAATTTAAAGTGCAATGGTTTTTTACTTGAAACTGTTTTTGAAGCTTTTTATTAATAAGATTCAGTTATTCTAAAAAAACCTTAAAATGCTTGATGAAAATCTTTAAAAATAAAACTAAGATATGATAATAAGCAAACTGAGTTAAAAGGATTTTAATTGGACTACTGAAAAGTTATATCTAAATGAATTTTTTAAACTAACAACTAGAAATAAGAAATCAAAGAGAATTTAAGCTAAGAATCTAAAGGGCTTCTATACTACTTTGGCAGGTAAAATAAGCTAGGCTAATATGCTTAAAATGAAAACTAAATTGCTTATCAAGATTTAGCTAATGGAGTTCTAAAATCATGCTTATTTCCAAATTCTGTAACCTAGACACTTAGACTAAAAATATAGCTAAAAAAAATGAACAGCAACAACAGTCAAATCTGTTGTTGCTGATGTAGTTGGCAAATGTACTAATGCAGGCCTAATCTTACAATGAGAACTTTTCAAACTAACTAATTACATGCTATTCCAAAATTAACTCTAAATTGCTTATGCAACTCTAACTTCTCAAATCACTAAAAGCTTAGAAACTGCCCTGGTGTAAAAGCAAGCTTTTTAAGCTCAAAATTTTGTAATTCACTAATCTAACCCTTAAGACTTATTCAAAGCTTGAGTTTATATCCTAACACAACTATATGAAGAGTTTTGACAAAGTGCAGTTGACTTTAAGAGTCAAACACACCTTATACCAAACACTACTTTATAAAAGCTGTCAAAGCTAATTTGCACTTAAATTCTATTTAACACTAAAACTTATAAAACTTTTTATCTACTTCTACTAAATTTAACCTAATAAAGCTATTTGAACAGTTAAAGTAACAGCTTATTAATGAAAATGAACTAGTTTCTCTACTAGCTTATTCTACTACTATTTATGACAGAATTTAAAAGTAAAATCTAATTTGATTTTAAACTAAGACAGAACAAAACTAATACAACTTCAAGCTAATTAAGCTAAGTGATCAGGATTTAAGCATGAGAGTTTAATAGAATAAGCAATGTGATATAAGCTATAAATGCTAGAAAATGAGATTTAGAAAAAGAAACCTGAAATTTGAAAAGTCTTCACACTTGAGCTATCCAAGAGAAGAAGCTCAGTGTTCCTAATGGCTTCCAAAAGCCTCTAAACCTTAAAAACCACAATAAGCTGATTTTGAGCTTATTTCTCCTTTGATCCTTCAAATTGAATTCAAATGCACTCAAATGATCATGACTTTGATGTAAATGAATTAGAATGAGTAAATGAAATGCTTAACACAAAATTTGACTAGGTTTGAGCTTATGAAAAGGAATAAGCTCAAATGAGCTTATTAAGAGCTTATTTGATGAAATTGACTTAGAATTGAAAACAAAGAACAAAAGAAGCTTGTAAACTGAATGTTATTGCTAAATTGATGAAGTACAAGAGGAAAGAACAACAGTACAAGAGCTTTAAAGCTGTTTTAAAAAACTTGAAAGTAAAATGCTTAATATTGAAGGAAAATACAAAACTGAAAACTAAAATAAAAACAATCATTTTTGAATCAATCTAAGCCGTTTGATGAGTTTTGTGATGTGTTCCTTCCAATTAGGGATTGACACGTGGTTGATTTGATGTAGAGAAAGGCTTATGAACGAGTTCAAGTGATAGAGAGGAGCGGGGGTGGGTAATTCGCGAAGTGGGTTTGTGAGGGTTTTTGGCGGGAAAAGCCGTTTGGTTTGTTAGGGAGGTTACAAAAAACGCGCTTTTCTGTTTGAATCTATGAAGAGTTGGCAAAACTAGTCCCTGCGATTGCCCCATCCTTTTGTAGTTATAAAACAAGTTTCATATTGACAATTTCGGCCCTTTTGTTTTCTTTCTCTCTTTCTTTCTTTCTTCTCTTTTATAATACACTTTCTTCATTTTGCAACTTTAGTCCTTTTAACTTTAAAACTCCAAATAAGCCCTTGAGACTTTGAGAACTTGTCACTTTCAGTCCTTGGCTTCATTATTTTGGCATTTTATTCCTTTCTTGTTGTGTCGGGCTGATCCGGCTTTGATCTTTGGCTGTTTCTTCACTCTTATCTTGTCTCTTCCGTTTCTTGTCGGTTTTTGACTGGTTTTTCTTCTTTTTGTCCTTTTAATCCTTTCCTGCACATTAGACACAAAAGCACACATTTTTCTATTCTTTTGGCATTTTCTGGCTTTTATTTGGCAAAATCCCGGGTATTTATTATATACAATTTAGCATTTATCAACTGCACTTTTTGTATGATTAATGATGTAGAAAACAAATTTATATACACGTATAGTATTAATCCCGTGAAAATTTCTTTCCAAAATACTTCTCAAACAAGAGAAATATAAGGTAAAAATCTCACAAAAGAAAACACAATTTGTATATTTATCCATCCTGGGAAGTACTTTTCCTCCGGGTCGTGTCCCAAGAAATCGTGAATTAGAATTAGGAATATTCGGGATTCGAGTTAAGAATGATAAAGGATTTTTAAACTTTTGATTACACTACAAAATATAATAGCACGAATTTAAAAAGAATTAACTAGCACAAAATTTAAATGTACGTAAAGTGAAAACGCGAGCTAAACTTGAAATTTAAAATCTAAGGCACAACTTTTAACAAATTTTATACCTTAAAATCACAAATTTAAATGAAAAATTTTAAGAAAAAGAATTGGGATTTTTTTAATAATTTTATGAATTTTTTTATGGATCTCTAAAGTTTAATTAAATTAATCATAAAAATAAACTTTTTCTAAAAATTAACACTAAATTTTTACTTTTATTTTTCAAAAAATACGAGATTTAAAAGAAAAGTATCTCAAAAGAATTTTAATTTTTCATACTTTTTCTATTTTTTATGATTTTTCTAAGAAAAAGTAATTCACTAAAATCTATTTTAATTTCTAGAAAATACAAATTTAATGGGAAAAATAAAGAAAAATGGTTTTTAGAAACTAAACTAGTGCAAAAATTTAGTGAAAATAAAAGCCCTAATTTTTATGTCCTAATTGCAACCTAATTTGATCAATTAAAATATAAACCCTAATTTCTTAAAACTAAATTCTAAAAATATTAAACTTTTTATTATTCTAAAACGACAGGGTAGATAATGTAAAGATAGAAAGAACAGGGTAGGCGGGCAAACTTTAGTGAATTTACACTATAGTGAAAACAGATAACCCTGAACTATGGAAAAAGAACTAAACAGACCCTACGATTTTGCTTATTTTTGGCTTATTGAAAAATGAGATTCAGCAAAAACTTAAAACTACAAAGTTGTAGAACAGCTTATTCTAATCAACTTTTATAAAAGCACTTTTGACTTTTGTCCACAGAATAAGCTAGAAAATAAGCCAATTGATAACTGTCACAGAAACTAAAGGTTTAGTAAGCTTTTTAGATTTTGGCTTATTTTTGGCTTATTACTAGATGAAATTTAAGATCAAAAGAAGCTTATTGATGCTTAAGATGTGTATTAAAGGATTCTAAACTAAGATTAGCCTAGTGTTAACAAAATTTAGCTAGAAAATTGAAATTTAAAAGTGCAAGGTTTTACTGAAACTGTTTTTGAGCTTTTTCTTAATAAGCTTAACAGCTTATTTCTAAACCTTAAATGCTGAAACTTTAAAAATAAACTAAGCTATAGATAATAAGCAAACTGAGATAAAAGGATTTTAATTTGAACTACTAGAAAAGTTATATCTAAATGAATTAAGCTATTTATTTGACTGCTGCTAATACCACTGTTGAAAGGAGAATTTAAACTATATTAAAAGCTGATAAGGGAAACTTAAAAGGCTTATCTATATTAAGCTACTAAAGTACTACTTACAAACTCAATCTCAATCTCTAACTTCTAACCACTAAAGCTAATAGTTGCTTAGTAAAATGATGAGCTACAACAGTTTTAACTGAGTTAAAACTGTTGTAAGCTGATGCAATTGGCAATGAACTATGTGCAGGCTAGATTCCCTACTCTAAAACTCTTAAGCTAACTCATTATATGTATGTAAATCTATTTTAACCAAAATTAACTCTAAATTGCTTATGCAACTCTAACTTCTCAAATCACTAAAAGCTTAGAAACTGCCCTGGTGTAAAAGCAAGCTTTTTAAGCTCAAAATTTTGTAATTCACTAATCTAACCCTTAAGACTTATTCAAAGCTTGAGTTTATATCCTAACACAACTATATGAAGAGTTTTGACAAAGTGCAGTTGACTTTAAGAGTCAAACACACCTTATACCAAACACTACTTTATAAAAGCTGTCAAAGCTAATTTGCACTTAAATTCTATTTAACACTAAAACTTATAAAACTTTTTATCTACTTCTACTAAAATTAATCTAGTAAAGCTATTTGAACAGTAAAAGTAACAGCTTATTAATGAAGATAAGCTAGTTTCTCTACTAGCTTATTATACTACTATTTATGACAGAATTTTAAAAGTAAAATCTAATTTGATTTTAAACTAAGACAGAACAAAACTAATACAATTTCAAGCTAATTAAGCTAAATGAATAGGATTTAAGCATGAGAGTTTAATAGAATAAGCAATGTGATATAAGCTATAAATGCTAGAAAATGAGATTTAGAAAAAGAAACCTGAAATTTGAAAAGTCTTCACACTTGAGCTATCCAAGAGAAGAAGCTCAGTGTTCCTAATGGCTTCCAAAAGCCTCTAAACCTTAAAAACCACAATAAGCTGATTTTGAGCTTATTTCTCCTTTGATCCTTCAAATTGAATTCAAATGCACTCAAATGATCATGACTTTGATGTAAATGAATTAGAATGAGTAAATGAAATGCTTAACACAAAATTTGACTAGGTTTGAGCTTATGAAAAGGAATAAGCTCAAATGAGCTTATTAAGAGCTTATTTGATGAAATTGACTTAGAATTGAAAACAAAGAACAAAAGAAGCTTGTAAACTGAATGTTATTGCTAAATTGATGAAGTACAAGAGGAAAGAACAACAGTACAAGAGCTTTAAAGCTGTTTTAAAAAACTTGAAAGTAAAATGCTTAATATTGAAGGAAAATACAAAACTGAAAACTAAAATAAAAACAACAACAACAAAATGAGACCTATGCTTCCTATTTATAGAGGATTGAGGAGTAGAAGAGAAGGATTCTAGATTCTTCCACTTAATCGTGGCCTTTGATCATTTTTGAATCAATCTAAGCCGTTTGATGAGTTTTGTGATGTGTTCCTTCCAATTAGGGATTGACACGTGGTTGATTTGATGTAGAGAAAGGCTTATGAACGAGTTCAAGTGATAGAGAGGAGCGGGGGTGGGTAATTCGCGAAGTGGGTTTGTGAGGGTTTTTGGCGGGAAAAGCCGTTTGGTTTGTTAGGGAGGTTACAAAAAACGCGCTTTTCTGTTTTGAATCTTTGAAAAGTTGGCACCTATGGTCCCTGCGTTTTATTTCTCCAAGTGTAGTGTAGAAACAAGTTT
>BQNB010044428.1:0-44893 GCA_026074375.1 Tanacetum coccineum
GTGCCTTGCTATGTTCGGCCGAGTACAAAGGAGAAAGGGGGACCGAAATGATCCGCGAATGAGGGCTTAGAAAGGACTTTGTACAATCCACTATGTAGGGGACATGTTTAACTTATATCAACATTTAAAAAAAAGGATCTCATGTCTAAAGAGTGTGTGTAACCGGTTATACTAGGCCAAAAAGGAGGACCAAAATGGTCTCCATTATTTTAGAGCTATAGTGCTCACTTTTGAATTAATTTCCAAAGACTTTGCATGCATATGCATATGTATAGATTAAAACACGAATTACCTAAATAACGATTCGAGTAACGGTAACACGGAAAATTATAAAATTTTATATATTTCTTTAAACATAAAAACGTAGCTATTTCCAAAATACTACAACGTTTGGTGTCCCGGTTCGCTCCCGACGATGAGTCACAGATAATCACAGAACAACTTCCCGGTTAACCGGTAAGGCTTAACAAAACTTTTTAAAATTCAAATTTCTAAACGGAAACGGCTAATTTATTAAACGGAAATTCTCGAGTTGTCACAGGTGCTTCTCCTAAGTCTTTTATAGAAAAACATTTATAAAGCCAAGATTTAACTTTTGGCAGCATTGTAACGCTATTTCCCATGAGTAATATGTCATCGACATACAAGACTAGGAATGCAATACTACTCCCACTAGCTTTGAAATATACACATGGCTTATCAGGATTTTGATTAAAACCAATCTTCTTGATTTCCTCATCAAACCTTTTATTCCAACTTCTAGATGCTTGCTTCAATCCATAAATGAAACGTTGAAGTTTGCATACTTTGTTAGATGTTTCAGATCCACAAACCCTTCTGGTTGCACCATATATACGTCCTCGCTTAGGTGACCATTTAGAAAGGCTGTTTTGATATCCATTTGCCAAATCTCATAGTCATAGAACGCGGCTATGGCTAAAAGAATCCTTATAGCTCTAACGTCTGCAATAGGAGAGAAGGTTCCCCCATAATCTACACCGTAGGTTTGGGTATAGCCTTTTGCTACTAGACGAGCTTTAAAGGTGTGTACATTGCCATCCATGTCAGTCTTTTTCTTGAAAATCCATTTACTCCTAGTAATTCGACCATTAGGAAAAAGCTCAACTAGAATCCAGACTTGATTATCTTTCATGGATTGCATTTCCGTATTCATAGCTTCAAGCCATTTATCATATTCAGGATCTGATAATGCAGCTTTATAATTAGGAGGTTCATTAAGATCCCCTAATTCATACTCATCAACATCAACATAGAAACCATATCTATCGGATTGAATAGCCTTTATCTTTTTACCGTGTTGATTTTCAACTTCATTTTGAAAGACCTTAAATGTTTCAAATACCTCATGTTTATGTTTGATCAAGTAAACATAACCATAACGGTTGAAATCATCTGTAAAGGTGATGAAGTAACTAGCACCCTTTCTTGAAATAGTTCTAAAAGGGCCACATACATCAGTGTGTGTAAGTCCGAATAGGTCCTTTGCTCTTTCCACTTGATGTGAAAAAGGCTTGCGCGTCATCTTCCCAAATATACAAGACTTACATTTCTCAAGGGATTCATCATAAGTGGTTTCTAAGATCCTATCATGCTGAAGCTTGTCCATACGTTTCTTGTTTATATGTCCTAGACGACAATGCCATAGATAAGAAGAGTCTAAAGAATACTTGACTCTTTTGTTGCTAACATTAAAAGTAGAACTAACATTTGGATAAAGATTAAGCATATCTATTTCATAAATGCCTTCATGTGGAATTGCATTAAAATAAAATACATTATCTTTCGAAATAGAAATACCATAAGTCGTAAATATATTAATATAACCATTTTCAACCAAACGAGAAATTAAAACAATACCCCTAGTAATAGTAGGTGTGAAATGACAGTTGTATAATACAATTATTAAACTACTAGGAAGAATTAAATCAAAATTTCCAATTGCTTCAACGGCTGCACGCATTCCATTGCCCATGTACAGACTTAAAGCTCCATGTTTCAACTTCTTGCTTCTTCTAAGATACTGCAAGGTATTATAGATATCAGTACCACAGCCCGTATCATATACCCAAGTCTTATTTGGAAAAGCATAGAGTTCTATAGTGAAGATACCTGAAGTACTAGCCAAGCTAGCCTTCTTCCTCTTCTTTAACTCAGCTTGGTAGTATGGACAGTTCCTCCTCCAATGACCTACATCCTTGTAGTGGTGGCAGATAAAGTCCTTTTTCGGATGATCTCTCTTAAGCGGCGGTGGGATCTTGGGCTTGCGAGCATAAGTAAGCTTATTCTTTCCCTTGTCCTTACCCTTCGCCCACCGCGGTTTCTTTTTGTCCTTCTGGATCTTACCCTCCCGTATAGCTAACACAGCGGAAGTTTCAGCCTTCTATGGAATACCTTTCTAATGGATTTTTAGCATAGCATGCAATTCAGCTATCGTCTTCCCCATGCTATGCATGTTGTATTTCTGTACGAACTGATCATAGTCCTTGTTGAGAGAATTTAAAATAAGACTCACACCAAGTTCATTTGGCATTGCATAGCCTAGGCATTCCAAAGTGTCAAAGTAGCTCTTCATCTTCAAGAGATAGGAGCTTACTGACTAATTTCCTCCTGTTTACAAGCGTGGAATGCTTTAACTGTTTCAAATAGTTCTTGTTTTGCTTGCTCTTCGAACATAGTTTTCAGTTCTTAGATCATAACATATGCGTTATAGTTTTCTAGTACTCTCTGAAGATCAGTAGACATACTACCAAGCATAAGACATGCCACCTCATTTTGCGCATCATTTAATACTTCATATGTATCACACACTGCTTGAGGTGCATCAGGTAAAGGAAGAGGAATCAAAGGTTGAGCAGTTCGTAAAGTTTAGTCTAGTAAGTTTCTCATGTTGGAGAATCGACCTGAGAACAATTCTTAAGTTTCGGTACCAGTTCGTAAAGTTTGGTCTAGTAAGTTTCTCATGTTGGAGAATCGACTTGATAGTCATATTGTTTATGTTTTGGGCAGCAGCAGCCATCAACAAAACAATCAAAAGTTCAGAAAATATTAGTATTTTCGATAATAATCTCTTATTAAATCAACTACCCATGTTTATACATAAATATAGAATTAATTTTATTAAGAGTCTAAGATCCAACTTTGACGTTGTACCATTAATGCAGTTGATCTACTAGAAATGGTATAACTCAAAAAGGTAATTAGCGTCTGATAATTGCCAACATGTGCAACTCTCAACCAGTTTGGGGCACAAGAGATCATAATCCAGAATTACAATGTCAAGTAGCATGTTTAACCCCATCTATTGCTATCGGTAGAAGTTCTGAACAACATACTCAATTTAAGTCGTCCAATACAAAATTAGTAATTTTACAGTCTCAGATCTGACCATACGATTGTTATATTACCTTGTTTGTAAAATTTACCTAAAACCGTTTTAGAGTAAAAATTACAACTCAAGTGATTTCATTCTTAGATTGCAATTGACTTATTTTTCGGGTAGTTATTTGATAAAATAATGTTATAAAAAATTGTGTATAAGGAAGCATGCATACAACCTTATGACACTAGTTCTTTTAAAACATTTTCATTTCTGTTTGTTTTAATATATTTCTATAAATCCCTCACTTTTATAAATTTTCATGCCATTTATAAAATTAGGGTTGCCATTTTTTTATACAATATTTCTAAGTATAGGTGATCTTACTACGAATAAGGTTAATTCTCCACGGGAAAAAATCAAACCCTAGTAACGATTTACGACATACTTAAAATATTGTTAAAACCATTTATGTAAATTTTATGTATTCTTGCATGTTCCGTCAAGGGTTCCCTTGCGGAAACCACTAAACCCCTGCGTTATAGAACGTTTGCAAGAAAATTACAAAATTCACGTATAGTTCATGATTTCGCAAAGTGTATGTATCAATATACACACAATAAGTATCATGTACTTTTAGTCCATATTAATTTTGAAAATCGTTTTTGCATAATTATAAAACGCCATAAATATAAAACATGCAAACATATTAAGCAAAATAAATCATACTAAACTTGAATCAGTTACGCAATTAATTCAACAAAGGTCTTTCCTAATATTGCAATTAAATAATTCACATAACAAATTCTCATGCATATATATATGTATACATATATATATGTATACATATATATATATATACATATATATATATATACATATATATATACATATATATATATATATATACATATATATGTATATATATATATATATAGGTATAACATATACATATATATATGTACATATAGGTATGTATATGTATATATATGTATGTATATGTATGTATATGTATATATATATGTATGTATATGTATGTATATGTATATATATATATGTATACATATATATATGTATACATATCTATATGTATATATACGTATATATACGTATACGTATATATGTATACGTCTATATGTATACGTGTATATGTATACGTGTATATATATACGTGTATATATATACATATATATATGTATATATATATGTATGTATATATATGTATGGGCTCTAGGATCCTCCTTATATAGGGATGGATTTAGAGTTTACCTAAAATACATTCCTTGTAGGAAAAGATAGCTTAAAAGCCCAACCAACCCCCTTTGGGTCCTTAGGCCAGTCGAACTAAAGCCCCCACCCCTTTGAGGTTGCCTTTTTGACATTTCTAATTATTTATGGTTAATTACATTTAATTACCCATTAATTAAAAAGCCTTATCAGTTAGTTACATCTAACGAACTAATTAACGACCGTTATTGTTCATTCGTCAAATCATATATTAATATAAATATAAAATATACAATTATATTATTATTAACATTAATAGAATGATACCTAAATGTATAACGCGTGTGACCCCGTAGGCTCACGTATTCCTAGCCGTATAAATATCCGTATGACATGAGCACAAACCAACAAGTACAAACATTATTTGTTGTTCTAGACGATAGAGTTGAAATTTTGTCATCATGTTGTTTATAACTTTGAAGGTCTTGGATTTTCTCAATTTGTTCGTTAGCAACCTTGGTCTTCACAATCTTTTCTTCAACTTTAACCTTGGGTTTTGGTAATTGTGGTGTTACTTTAATTGGAACCATAGCAATTCTCCTTTCTTCCCAAGAGAAAAGGTAGAGATTTTTTTTAAATCATACTTGTCCTTAACCTCACATCGTCAAGGTCTTTCCAATAATATATGGCACTCATCAATATCATTCACAATACAAAGTACTTCTACTTTATAAGACTTTCATATGGTCACAGGAACCCTACAAACTTGGTTATTGGACAAATCTCCATTGGTAACTTTAGAAAATCTACCAATTTTCTTACAACCAAATTATTTATGCTACAACCATCAATAATTAAAGAACATACCGAATTGTTGATTAAAATTTTCGAATGAAAAATCTTGGATGTAGGTACTCGAACCTCCTTCTTTTCCTCCTCCTATTCATCAATTCTTCCATTGTTGAACGGGGATTGGTTGCTTGCACAAGTGCCTTCAAAATTGCCTATGGTCGGACGAATTCTTTTACCTTCTTGTTTGCTACCATCGTAATTCTTGTGGACTAATGCCCCACCTATGACCATGGAATGTAGTTCTTGTAGCATGGTGTAACACATGTCAAGTTCATTTACAGATTTGGTAAAACCATGACCTATGTACTCTCCAGACCATACCCCACCAGTCACCATCCAGGATACTAACAAGCTCTAGATGCTAATTAACGCAGAACGAAAATGTGCTATAAACCCTAACTCAAGTTTAAGTCGAATCACAAAAGGATTAAAGATTGAAAGTCATGAATTTTATTGATTATGAAATTATTGAATGACTACACAATAAACTCAAGCTTTATATTTATAGGAGAACTAAACTTGGGAAAAAGTCAATAAAGTTATTCTGGAATAAACCAAATATGAAAACCAAAGAAAAGTCAATAAACAAAATATGAATAGCAGAAGAAAAGTCAATAAACAAAATATGAAAACCATATTTTGTTATTAATATTGAATGACTACACCATTATCAATTAATGGTGTTTGCATATTTAAGGTTACTTATTTTTGGCAGTACCTTTACTCTTGTCACGCTCAAGGTGATTCATATATATTCTTTTGCTAGCTCTTTAATCATGTCCTCATCACTCATAGACGGTATGGTGGTTAAAGCCTTTTTACTAAATACAATATCACTAAAATGTGTAAAGTCTTAGGTCCAATTCTTGGTAGGTGCAAACAAGTGTGGTCACGTCAATCTCATGTTAAAGAAAACTTTAACCGGTTTGAATATGTTTGATCGTGGTTCAAACCCAATTTATTAGTCAACAAAAAGATAAAAAAAAAACTCTGGTTAGAAAAAAAAGTACATGTTCAAAGACGGACCAGGTCAAGTGACCAAATGCTTTTAGAATATACAATCGTTTTTAAATAATCAAAAGTTTTTTCAAACAAAATTAACAATGCACTACAAATGCGTCTCGGAACCTTGATCGAGACTCACTCTTATTCCGTCACTATAGTCACTATACATGTTTGTGTAGAAATTTTCTGTTACTAAACTTTTCATTGCTAAACAATAGACTAATTAAACCTAGTACAATGAAAAATCCTCGATCGATATTAGTTTATGACACTCCTAAATGTGTAACATAGTTTTCAAATGAACATGAGAGGATCCTTATCCGTGAAGGGATAAGAAGTGAAGTTGTAGATAAACAAGAATATAGTACAGTTGTCACATGTTGGCATCGTCCAGCTTGACAACAACCTACAGTCACAGCCAATACCATGTCACGAGTATATTGTGTACATGCATACAAATACAATGTACACTAGTACTAGTACCACCTTGGCCTCAACATTTTACCCTACCTAGGTTGTGACCTGCATTACATTTTCTTAAGCCTTTTCAAAACAGTGTTACAGGATGTTGTAACACACTACCTAAATCTATTACACATCAGGAAGCTAGGAAATCGAAAAGCCAAATCGGCATAAACAAAAAGGATAAATCCTGTAACCAAAGCGAACTTCTCGCCATCCTACAACAACACAAGGGGAGCATACGAACCAAATGAGACTGCCTCCTTAAAATACCTTAGAAAGAAAAACCATATGGGAAAAACCTTGAAGAAGGAAAAATTACAGCCCTCATCAGGATACTATTATAACTAGATTACAATAGATTGAACAAAAACCAAAACGAATTTATTTCTTTTTTATTTCGAGTCAGGGCTAGCGGCGCAACTTGTTGATCGTTTGCCGTCTACCACTATGTAATGATAAGTTATTATCACTAATAAGAAAATCTAAATTCAGAAAATACTAGCGAATATTTTTCAAAGTTTCGCCTTGACACGTGAATCATAAAAAATATTATTAAATGTGACAAACTTTAATAAAATGTTATAGTATATTATGACGTTAAAAATAACGACATGTTCATGAGAAATAATTCTCTTTTTGTATTAAAATTCTAAACCCTAGTTTATTTATAGGTAGTAGTAGTGATTCTTGCTAAACTAGATAAAGGTTTACCATAAAAGTTACATCCGTGACTTCGTTCACGAAAGATAATTCTCTATTTCTAAGCGGTTTCCTATGCCCCACTTCATTCTTTAAATAATTTCTCCTAAATTAATAATATAAAATACAACCAAATTCACAAGTACAGTATAAAATACCACATCTTTCACAAACACTTTCGCCATCAACTCATTCCACTTTCTAACTTCTTAACCAACAAAAATGGTTTCAACTCGTTTCTTGTCACACTTTTTCTTTGTACTATCCATTTTACATGTTGCCTTCGCAACAAGGCGACTCTCTGAGTTGGTTCGAGACTCCCCGAACCAACTCAGATACCATAATGGTCAACTCCTCACAGGCAATATCTCCATCAATCTAATATGGTATGGCAAATTTAAGCCATCCCAAAAGGCCATTATCTCGGATTTCATCACCTCGTTATCATCCAAATCTAAATACCAACCATCCGTTGCCACGTGGTGGAAAACCACCGAAAAGTACCATAACAAATTGTCCAAATCATCCAAACGAGCTTCTTCATTGTCCACTAGACTTGGTAAACAAGTATTTGACACAAAGTACTCCTTAGGAAAGTCATTAAGTGACACCCATCTAGCTAAACTTGCTTCACAGGGTGCATCACCTAATGCTGTTAATATTGTATTAACAGCAAATGACGTGGCAGTTTCAGGATTTTGCTCCAGCAGATGCGGGACCCACCGCTCTGGTGTAGCAAAATCCGTATCTGCCAATGGTAAAGTGAATAAATATAAATTTGTGTACATCTGGGTGGGAAATTCCGAGACACAATGTCCTGGTCAATGCGCGTGGCCGTTTCACCAGCCTATTTACGGACCACAGGGTGCACCATTAGTTGCACCCAATTAACGAATTGTAGGTTTAGATGGTATGGTGAACAAATTTGGCTAGCTATTTGGCTGGTACGGTTACGAACCCATTTGGGAATGGGTATTATCAAGGGGACGCGGGTGCGCCTTTAGAAGCTGCATCCGCGTGTCCTGGGGTTTACGGGAAAGGGGCGTATCCCGGGTACCCAGGAGATTTGTTGGTGGACTCGACCACGGGTGCTAGTTATAACGCTCATGGCGCGAACGGAAGAAAGTATTTGGTTCCTGCTATGTATGATCCATCTACTTCGACATGTTCTACTTTGGTTTAAAGTCATAAACAAGTCGTAATCAGAAGATCGAATGTTGTACAAAATGAAATAATAAAAATGTATAAATTTATTAGTTCTTGTATGCATGTATCTAGAGTTCTTTTATGAGTATAGATTATATGAAAAATTATGATTAATCTTTTTTATTTCTTTATTTGGACATGTTTTGTTGGTATTTTGTTTGCCAAATGAAATGTTTATTAATCAGCAAAAGATCAAGTTTAAATATTACTAGTATTGCTTATGACAAAAAAGAATCATATCTTATTGCTTATAACAAAAAATAATCAAACATTAGAGCTTTATGCTTGAACTTTATTAATACCCATATTGCTTTTTCTTTTTTGTGAGAATATGTTCGATATTAGACTATGCAAACACGTTATATTTAGTTATGTGACACACTAAATTTTGTCACTAACATGTCACAGGAAAGTATAATATAGTGACAGAGTAAGTCACTGGAGAGTCATTTAGTGACACACCAAAAACTGTCACTTTGCGACACTTTTGAGACTATCGCAGAAGGTTATAGTTTTGGGTCTCATTCACATGTAGATTCTTAATTGCGAGACATCTTATTATTATTCCATGGCAAAGAACACAATGAACATTTTAGAAAATTTATTTTAGCTTTATTCATAACAAGTACGGTACTACAAAAAACGCAACGGGTGAGAGATGGCTTTGGCAGGACATCACGTCCTCGATAACATGTCCCTCGAAACAGCATGAACGAAAAAAAAGTAAGTTTTTAAGTTTGACTTTGCCAATTAAGTGTACCTTTATAGAGTTGACTAGGAACAGCAGTAAATTGGGATAAGTAAGTTAGTCATTTATGGCCTTTGCCCTTTATTTTATTTTGACAGGGAAATTGTGAGGGCCTTACATCATCGTTGGTAAAACACCAAAACTGTCGTCGCCAATCCCTTTAGTGACGAGAATGTGGGGGTGACCTTTAGCAAGGACATGTCCTCGCCAAAGAATTTTAGTAAAGACATGAACTCGCTAAAAGCCGCAAAATGTCTTCGCCAGTTGTGTCGTTTAGTGGAGTTATTGTTTACCGAAAGTTAGTTTTATATAATTCTAGTACTTAACTAATTTGTGATTAATCATCATCCTCAATAATGTGACCCATATTTGCTAACCATATATGACTCGGTATATGGTGGATATTAAAGAAACAGGCTGTATGTCTAGTTCTATGCATGCCATAACATTTATGAAAATAGTCAAAATATAGCCATCAATAAACAAGTGGATACTACAGAACTCAAGCGAACCTTCGTGTTCGTGCACGTATTAATATATTCATCAAGTTATACGTGCATGCAATAATATATATGTTTCATTAGTTCCTATGTACATGCATCAAGTTTTGTAATCCTTTTTGGACAGGCTTTTTGTAGTTGGAAACTTTGAACTCAACCTAGTCATGACCCAAGAGATAAGTATGCATTATTGCAATTTAGTTTAATTTGTTTTGGTTATGAAGTTTGGAGGTGATTTTGCATAATGGAAAAAGTTGTTGTTTACACATAAGATGCAATAGTATAAAACTAATGGTAAAACAATACCTAACAGCGTACTTGGCGATTAGATAGAGACGGTGAAACCAATGTTTTGAAAACCGGGTCTTTAATCGACCCGGTCGAGTCACCGGGTTGTTCAACCTGTTGGACCGCCAGGTCAACCCGGTCTTCCAAAACAAAAAATATAAAAAATATTTGCAAAGATTAGAAAAAAAATATGTATATAAATCATGAAATATTTCATATATTAAGCATAAAAACTATTTATTAACAAATATAACATGTAAAAATAAAATTACGTCGCAAATATATACAAAAAACATGTTTTATTTGGAAAAAAACACGAAAAAACTAAACCTGACCGGGTCTCGTGAACCAGGTTGACCCGGGTCACTCAAAACCCGGCGGGTCTAACCGGGTTTCAAAAATATGAAACCCGGTTTAATATCCGTTTTTTCGACCGGAACCGGTTCAACCAGTTGACCCGGCCGGGTCGAACCGGGTTTCAAAATACTGGGTGAAACAACACGACCGTGGTCACCCTACCACACTTATCACATCAACTTTCTCTCTTTACAATCAATTTCATGAGCTACTTAATGTAGTAAAGAGATCGGGGACATCAAAATATATTTTTTTATAAAAAAAGACCCAACGGTCAAATTCTTAATCATTTGGATTTTTTTTTTGTCCAATGGCTCGTTCTTAAATACGATCGATTTGTGCTTTTTTGGGTTGAGGACGCGTCGCAAGGAGGGACACAACCTAGCCATTACGGCCAGTCTTACGCACTCATGTTTGTTAAATGCTTCTGATGTCTTACTAGAAAAGCATTCTTTACCATTCAATATGAAAAACTCGTTTTGTGGTGTGTCATGGAATGAACCTGTCTAGATAGGCATTGTGCAATCCACAGATATATCGTGAATAGATAAATACATGGCGCATACGATTAAATTAAAGTATTAATGCATTTGGGATACAAACTTAGATATTATTTTAATGCATGCACAGGAGGAGTGAGTTTGTAGTTTGACCTTTTGTAAGTTTAATAAATGAATGTGTTTTGACATGATTGAAAAAAAAAAATATAAACAACAAATGACCAAACTGCAAAATGTTGGGTTATAATAAGACATATCCAAGCCAGTTTTCTGCCAATAATGTTGCGGTTTGCAATTAATAACTAGATGCATTCACAGAGGCATTATATTGCGAAGCTTTTTATTAATTTGTAATAGCTATTTTAAAGAATTTTATGCATTTGCAATGAGAAAGACTATGTAAAAGCTTTTAATATAAACTTTTAGTTTGTCAAGTGTTTGAAGCAATGGGTTTTTACTTGCATCTGCACTAAGAAGCTTTTTGACTAGTTTTTACATTAAAACAAGAATTGACAAATGACTTTTTAATAACAAAAATTAATTAAAAAACTTATGCATTAAATGCATAAAGTCTTTAAAAACTTGATGCATTGTAGATGCTTTAAAATTAAAACAAGGCACAAGCAAACCAGCCTTCCTGGTCGTGCATGTATTAATAGATTCATCAAGTTCTACCTGCATTAATTTATTTAGTTTCAATAGTTTCTATGTGCATGCATCAAATATTGCAATACTCTTTGGACAAGTATGTATTGTCAAAACTAATATTATGGCATCATAGTACCGGTATTGTGTGTTTTTGAATCTATATTTTGTTTAAAGCTTGAACTGTTTGGTTCTGGTTTTAATCAATGAGTTATGATATATAGGCCTACATAATAGACTTACAAATAGGCCTAATCCATTCACATTTTGACAAGTGTCAAACACTCATTCTTTCTCCTCATATTCACCAATCAAAATTTTCATTCCACCAATCATAATTGTAGGTCTATTTTTAGGCACACTACTTAGCCCTACAAATCATTTTTCTTAATCAATATCTGATACAAATTCTTATTCACGTTCCCGCCTCCAAAGGCCATTACATATTTTACGTTTTCAAATGAAAAAAAAGTATGTATTGTCGTTTGGAAACTTTGAAAGCAATCTAGTCACCAAAAAGATAAGTATGCATTATTGCAGTTTTATTTGAAGGGTAAATAATGATTTTGATGCAGGGACGGATCAGGACATTAAGTTATCAAGTGCAAAATCCTGTTTTTTATAGAATAAAAGAAATTAAAATTGAACAAGACATATATTTCTTTTAACATTTAAGTGGATTAACTAAACAAGACATGTATTGATATGACACAATTCATTTCAAAAAAAAAAAGAATTTTCAACAAAAAATTACACCGGACGGCAAACATTCATTAGGTTCCGTAAACTCTTTGAACCCCCTAGGCACTGTCCCTGTTTCGAAGTGAATAATGCAAATTTGTCATAGTTAACTCTTTTCTAGCTTGAACTTGAGAGTGATTTAAGTGTAGTATACATGCTCATAACTTCTCTTTGGGCCTCAATATTAAAACTAGCTACAACTTAAAAGAAGGGCCAATGTCAAAGCCAAATCCAAAACAATCCCAATCTACAATGGTGATCACTATTTTTAATAGAGACGACAATCTTGACTCGAACCTGTTCGACCTGTTTTTCATAGTGGCTCATTGAACTACTCGTTGACTTATTATCCAAACCACTCCCATTGGTCTTGCTACTTCTAACTTCTATCATCGAATAAATTGATTCAAATTTTTTTTAGTTAAGTTATGTCAGGTAAAATACACTAAGCCCCCACCCCTATGGCGATTTTGGAGACTCACCTAAACCCTAAATCAATTTTCATTCCATTCAGTTTTTACACCTTTAATCAACATATGATCCTTCTCTATTTATCAAACTTCTGTTTGATCCTTACAAAGTTAAACTCGTGGTTTGGTTAAGTTTTTACAAAAAAAGGATGTTATCCCAAATAACTAAGATCCAAACACAACTAATAAGCACTACCAATAAGCCATAAGACACGAAATAAGCATAGAAAGAAAGAAAGAAAAGTAGAGAGAGAAACAAAGAGAGAAAGATTAGATTAGGAGGAAACACATACAAATGTAACCAACACCCTCTCCATGTGTGGAGAGGGTCCTATTTATACCCTTAGCCTACTAGATGGCGTATGGGCTTTCTACTTGGGCCGGGTTGGCTTATCTTGGGCCTTGAGCCCAAAACATAGACAATATTAGCTTAACGTCCAAGCCCGTTAATCCCGACTAGCCTATTACATCACAAGACTTAATCTAAACAAAGACTACCGTAAACATTCTTGTTTGACTTATAGAAAATAAGGCTAACAATCTCCCCCAATGTTGAGGTCTTCTTTGATCTCTCCAACGTTGACGTTCTTGATGGAGCTTACCTTGATTTGACTTTATCTTCCCCAATGTTGAAGATATGACGTCTGAACTTTGCCTTCTTTGGTCTTGTCCTTGTCTTTTCTTGTTTGTAATGGCTTTGTTCATTCATGCTTAAGACGACCGATAACATTCTTTCGGTGTCGTTTATGTGATCTTGATCTTGAGCCTTCATCTTTTGACTTTGAGTTCTTGAGATCTTTCATCTTGCATCATCTCCCTGACTTGAATCATCTTGATTTGTGTTTCTTGATCAACTTGTGCTCTTGACCGATATACTCATACTTATTGCATTCTTGTTTGACTTATATGAACATAAGGCTAACAATCTCCCCAAAATATGATTCTTGATTTGACTTTGAAGATCTTTGAGAAACTTTAGGATCAACACTCTTGATGCTAAATGATTGACTTTTGGAGCTCGAGTATGAGTATGTGGTAATGAATCCGACTTCGATGGTACATGGTTGTAATACCGATGTTTGAATCTGCATTTAAAAGGTTAGTAATAAACAACAGATATGGACGAAAGTGTCTTTGTCACTTCGTTGAATACAGTTGCAATAACCATAGTTCTCCGTTAATCAGTATAAATACTGCATGTGATCAGATAGAATTCATATAAATCTTCTTGACAGGGTTTCGCAGCTGTACTAGCCATTTTCGTTACCGGAGCGTCTCAAAGCAAACAACACGGTAATAGTGAATCAGATGGTTACTATCTTTCTGATTGAGTCGTCAATTCATATACTGGACCAATATCGATATCCTTGATTCATATAGAATCTTGTAAGTCACCTACCGCGGAGCCGTTTGAGGTTGACTCTGGAAGGATTTCCATTCGTCACTGTGAATACTAAAGAGTATCACTTTGAATGTTATGGCAAGATCTCAAGGATAATGCGTAGGACTCTTTGATACCAAATGTTATATTGATGAATAACAGTTTGTATTTTTGACATTGTGTCCTAATGAGATTTATAATTTGATCTCGCTTGGCTCTATACTCGATTTGTGCACTTTGGTTTTAGTACTCGGAGGCTGGAGCTGACTGCCACCTTTTCAATATCAACAATCTCGGAATGAGATGTTAATAGATAACGTGTGTATCTCCGTGACAAATGAGACAAGTCTCTTTTGAGAGAAACTCGAATGGCTGGGAAGGGTTGTGCATTGCATCACTGGGTCCATGACGACTTTCTTCAATACTAACAATCATCATTGTGATTTTGATAGATTATGTATTGACCCGGTTTCTGCCTAAGTTGTGTGGAGGGCTGCTTTGTTTTCACCCTTTATCCATACTTTTCTTTTTCATTCTTCAACCCTTCAATGCTTACCAAGACGTCATCACTAACACCTTGTTGTGATTGTTCCAGTGATAGCTCAACCTTAGTCGGCATTCTTCCATTATTCTCATTCATCTTCAATCATACCTAAGGACTGCTATTTCTAACTATGGATTGTCCTTGGGTAGATCCCTCTGGTTCTGGTTGGATCATAGGATTTATACCTAACCTTAACCACCTTATAACTTCATCGACGTCGTGAGTTAATTGGTTGTGGGTATAGAGATCAAACCATAAAACCTTTGATACAGACATTTTGAAATACTCCCCCTACACATGTGCTCTGAGATTTAAAATTGTTTTGCACATGAAGAAAAGAGTTGCACTTAGAGTCTTAAAGATCACATTCTTCTATATCATATTTTAATCATATTTTCTCCCTTTATTTAAAATAATAAATCTCTTAGTATTTGAAATACCAATTGATTAAAATTTATGACATGAAAAATTCCATGGGGAGAAAAATTATACCATGATATTACATGAATTTATTTTTCTGATAACTCTCCTTCAACATAGTATGTGGGATACCACTAATTTTTTTAAAACTTGACGTTATAAGAAAAAAATGATATGACACCACAAATATGTTGAAGACGGAGTGAGATGCCTTAGTGAACAATGTATATTATTAGGGGGTATTTATACAACAGTGCAACCTTAAGTAACAAATTTAGGGGATTTTACTTCATTTTCAAGTTTGGTATATTGGATTTACTTCACCATATGGTCACAACAATAGCCGACAGAATACGAGGTTGGTAAGTTAGCTAGAGAGTTTAAAGGTTGAGATGTAATTAGCACTTCTCACGGGATATTTGAAGCTACAGAACGTCAATAATACTTCACAGTCTCAGCAAAATCTTTTAAAGTTCTTTAATGTCTTTCATAACTTTTCAAGATTGTTGCTTATGACAAGAACTTCTCGAGTATATGATCGTACACGTCAATGATGCTTCCGAGAGTTCGAAACCATCATGGGGGAATACGTGTACTTTGATACTTTGATGTTATCAGGTCAACTTCCAGGGGGAAGTAGTATACTACTTTACTTAGTATGGTGTGTGAAGTATTCTACATACGTGAGAAGATTTATTGTTGATTTCTCGCATGTACCCCCAAACGGATATTCACCAAGACCAAATGTCATAATACAGTATAGAAGCAGTATTAGTTGGTGTGGTTGGCTGACTCTTCTACAAAATTCTGTTGTGCACTTTGAATGTCAAAGTTAGAAGATCGTTCAAGCTACACCAAAGTTTCAGAATCTGCTTAAGATACAGATGTTGGTTTGAGGGGAAGCTGATTCAGAAACTTCGTCAAAAAAGAGTCTATGAAGAAAGCTTTTCAAGACATGCTGCATGAATTGGGGGGAAGTTAATCCAACTCATGCATACTACAATGGTTCCAGAACAATTAAAGTCACAGAAGATCCAAGTTGGAGTACAAGTATCAACACTAGAAGACAAATATGTCATCTTCAGCACTCGATTTATTTTGTTTGTATTTTTATTTGATAGGAACATTGTAAGTAATTATGTGTGTCCACATATTGGAGGAAGATTGTTAGCCTTAAAATATGTCGACTTATACGGAATTACATTAGATATTATAAGGTGTGATACGTGGGGACTAATAATGTCAAGTTAGGATAGTTATAGTGTCACATGCCTATAAATACCCTCTCCATACTTCCATGGAGGGGTGAGGATAACCATTTGTATATCATAAGTGTGTGTGTTTCTCTTTCTCTCTCTAGAAACACACACATCTTCCCTTTCTCTCTCTACATCTAATAATATGGCTTTTTATTTTTTTATCCTCCTCGACCTTCGGATCGTGTTTTAGGCTTGAATCTTTATGGGTAACAAAGGATCATGGTTTGTTTATTTTAGGTGTTTCTCTTATCGCATCTAGGGTTTGTTCATAATATAATTGGATTTAATTACTTTGGTGTTGACTGCATACAATTGGATTTTGGTGTGTTACTGTTAACCTTTGTTGACTTTGGTTCGAATAGGGTTTTGATATTATTCATTTGTGGTGTGTTTTTACTGGGGACTGATTGTATTAACCCTTTTAGGGTTTGTTATTCATCTTGCTGCTGTTGTGGTTTTGGGAATCTTTCTTGTGCGTATTGCTTTAAACTTGGAGTGTTGATTGTATTGGACACGTGTGGTTTGTTTGGTTTCTACTGCTTTGGTAACGAGAGTTCGCATGGTTTAACATGAAAAGTGGGTTCTTGGACTCGGGATGGAGAAGGGGTGGACATACAAAGGAGAAGACGAAGGAGACTAACGTCTCGAATTCTGGTGCTAATTCGACTGATTTAAAGGTAGGAAACATGATAGATTGGGATCGTTTCATAACTTGTCAGAGGCTTTTGGTAGTCCTTCTGCTACTTTGTTTGCTGCAAAGATTCATGATCTAGAGAGTCGAATGCTTGAAGAAATCTCGTATTAGTGGGAGATGATGGGACAACAATTAAACCTTTTAACGAAGCTTTGACTATCGATGATGTTAGTGGTACCTCGAATGATACTAACAAAGGTATGCAAGTGGATGATTTTGGGGAAAAACTAATGGTAACATTTGGAGTTCAGTTGCTGATGTGCTTAATATTGATAGAAACAAAACTTAAGGTAACTTCGTGTTCTTACTACGCCAACTTCTAGTGAATGCGATGTTGTAATACCTAGATCATCTGTAGAGGAGGTAAGTTGTAGATTGACTAACTCAATATATGGTTATTTCATTGGTGACGCGTGGTGTTTCAAGTTGTGAAGAATTATGTTTTTAATGCTTTGAGAAAATATGGTATACAAAATATTATGATGAACGGCAATGGTTTTTTATTCTTTAAATTTAATTCAAAAAATAGATTGATGATGTACTTAAGAATTGGGCTTGGATGATTCGTAGCATACAGATAATTCTTTAAAAAATAGACTACATCTACTAAACCATATACCAAAAACCCTGAACCCCTAACCACTAGATATAATATCACAAGTGATATATACATAAACTTTAAAATATATACCAAATATCCTAAACCCCTAACCACTAAACCATATACCAAAAACCCTAAACCCATAATCACTAAACCTTATACCAAAAACCCCTAAACCCCAATCACTATGTATAATATCACAAGTGATATATATATAAACTTTAAAACCTATACTAAAAACTCTAAACCTCTTTTATACCCAAAACCTAAACCTTTAACCACTAAACCCTATACCATAAACCCTAAACACCTAACCACTAAACCATATACCAAAACCCTAAACCTCTAACCACTAAACCCTGTGCCAAAAACCTTCAACCCTCCTCCCTAACCACTAATCCTTATACCTAAACCCTAAACCCCTAACCACTAAACCCTATGCAAAAACCCTAAATCCATAAACACTAGGTATAATATCACAAGTGGTATATACATAAACTTTAAAATCTATACCAAAAACACTAAACCCCTGACGACTACCCTATACCAAAAACCTAAACCTCTAACCACTAGGTGTAATATCACAAGTGATATATATACATAAACTTTAAAATTTATACCCTAAACCTTAAACCCCTAACCACTAAACTATATACCAAAACCCCTAAAACCCTAACCACTAAAACCTATACCAATACCTTTATAAACTAAGATTCACTCGTAGCTTAACAATTATTACCCCTGACATTGTAGTATCACCGGTGATAAATAAATATATAATAAAATCTCATGTGATAAAGTAATATAATGTGACATTAGTTATGGTATTTCACATATAATTAATATCACATGTGATAAAGCAATATAATGTGACACTAATTGTGATTATTTTTGAAAATCTTAACATGTAATCAATGTTATTTATCACTTGTGATATTATACTGTTAGTAGGATTAAAAGGGTTAAAACATAGTTTTTATAGTGTTTTAATTTAATTTTCACAAATTATGTTTGATATATGGTTAGAATGGTAAAGATGTTTATTTTTATGTCAAACATGATCAATCATTTAATGTTTTACACAAATACTTATGCTCATTTCATGACATCATGTTGAGTGTTCGAACGTACAAATATGTTATATCACATGTGATACTTCAAGCGGGTTTGATGATAAAAAATAAAATTCTTCGATATTCATCAACTTCTATAAATAAACTATTTTGATTTGGAGGTCCAAAAATTATGTATGATAAATGGTTAGAAAGCTAAGGATATGTACTTTTAAATGCCAAAAACGATGAATCAGTTGGAGTTCCACACAAATATTTATACCCGTTTTACGAAAGCATGTGAAGTGTTCTAACTTACAGATTAGTGTAATATCACAAGTGATATATCAAACAAAATACTGCACGAGAAAAAACAAAAAAAATACAAAAAAAAAGTTTGTCGAAAGTATATGAAAGTGCCCCTCTATTTAAAGATAATTAAATGCTCGTCACGATGGTGTAATTTATAAATCTTAACGTTTTATGGTTTTTGCGGTATGTGATTTTTAAAAATAAAGGTGAAAGTGTGTTTTAATTAAAAAACACAAAGGTAAGAAGGGTTGGTGGATGTTTTTTAAGGTTTAATCTTATCTATTAAATAAAGTTAAATCTTAGATTAATCCTCACCATTAGATCAAACTCAAATGGATGGTGGAGATTTGTCCCTTAGTATGTGAAGAGAAACTGATATTCAAATGAACTTTTCTCATAACGAAAAATGGTGGGAGGTGATTTGCACAGTCTATTAAATGATTTGCACACTCAAAAGTAATGTGTCATGACATATATACCCTCAAATTATTTTTATTTATGTTCACCTCTATAAGGGTATAAATGTCTAGACACATTATTTTTTGAGTGTGCAAATCATTTAATGGAGTGTGCAATTCACCTCTGTAAAATGATATATGGGAAGGGATTTATGAGAGGAAAAACTAAAATGAGAAGAAACATTTGAAATACGAGAGATTTTTAAGAGGAGATGCATCTACTTTTACACATGCATCTGAAATGTGTGATTGCAATTTCTTCTCACCTTTCTTATTTTTTTATTCTTCTCATTTAATGTTTACTCAATAATAGATAAATTACTATGGTTAATTTAGACAATTGTCGTGGAAGTGATTTATTAGGTTTTGCGAGTCTTACATGCCAAGTTACCAAAGGTGGATTGTTACGATCTCACATCGGCAAAGTATGAAATTGGTTGATAGTTTATAAAGTCTAGATGTTTTCACCTTTTACGAGCTAGCTTTTTGAGTGAGTTATACACTTAAACTTACAAACTGATACCAACATTTTGCTTTTCAAGAAACATGCTAGGTATGTTGAGGGGGTGTTTGATAGCTACTTAATAGGATGCTTCAGCAAGAATTACCTAGTCGGTCAGATAGGGATTTGTTTGATATGAATATTAATGGCGCTGAGTGGCCCAAATGTCTTCTGAGTGGGCCAGCTCAAACTATATGGTCTTTCATTCAGCATGGAACTTATTTCCGTGAATATGTACTTTTTTATTGTTGCACTTTAAAATTAGATGTAAAACAATTTATTTAGTTTACTTACCTCTAACATTATTATAGAAAGGTATTGGTTAAACAACATGAAATGATAAGATATTTGTATTAGTCCATACAATATAAATATGATGCGTATGTATAAATAGGAAGATCAAGTGCCGAACTCGATTTATATGCATTTCATTATACGCTTACAACATTGGATGTTGACGGAATTCTTGTTTACTTTCATAAACGTCCAACAATTTTCATCCCGTACACTACTTATACGTATGTATATCATATCTAATTATGTGCATGTAATCCTACACACTTTTTAAATTTGCGCAAAAAATGTGAAAAAATAATATATCTTCAGTAGTAAATCATATACGGAGTAAAATGACAACATAAATGTACTAGGATTATTCTCTTTTAAAAACAACTATCAAACAGTACTTTTCAATCAGAACAACAATCATTCAGCAACTTTCAATCATTCATTATTTTGATTCATTCAGTGCTAAATCATAATATTTTATCAAACAGCCCCTGAGGCATATACCAACATTTTGCTTTCCCATTCACTAATTTCCAATAAGTGTTCAATGTTATGGTCAAACAATGTCATCACAAAACTTGTTACATTTGCACAATAACTACATACTTCATTATATTATTTGAAACACCATACTGCCTTATAATAATTAAAAAAACCCCTAAAAACCGGACCCCCTCTCTGGTGATTTAGGCGACAACCAAAATCCCCCCTGATCATTTCTACCTTAGTCTTTCAACTGTTTTGTTGATCTCCTAATCACTCATCTTGATTCTATTGCGTGTATAACTATCGTAAGGGTTTGTTACATACCGATTTAATCATTAGTGTATTTTAGGGTTTTTAACCGTTGAATTGAATTGGGTCCAGGAATCTAAGAAATAGTGAGAATTATTGATGGTTTAGGGTTCTAAATGCATATGTGTTAGTCTATCACTTCGAATTTAATCGTTAAACTCTATTGTTGATCATTGTTGTTATGATGGAAGACGGTTAGAGTAGTTGGTGTTGCATTCTTTTTAGCCCTAATCCACTAGGGCTTTATTTTTCTTTAGTCATCAACTTTTTTTAGAACGACTGGGTTAGTACAAATATAGTAAGTATAGTTAGTGGGAGCCCACTCCCATTCGTCTACAGGAGGAAACCACTATGGGGAGACTTAAAATTGAGACCTCTCGCATGGGGAAGAACCCCCTGACCAACTCTGCTAGAAAGACGTTAGCCTTTAGTCGTCAACTGGTAGTGAATCTATCACGAGTCTTTGGTTTGTGTTACTGGTTTTTCAAAGTTTTTGTATGGTTTAATCATGGAGAATGTTTTTCTGGGATCGAGGATAGGTGGTGGACGCAAGAAGGACAAGAATAAGGAAGGGGTGAAATCGACACCTACTACAGTATACTATAATGCATACAGTCATATAGTTCAAGATAGATAGGTTTTGGAAACTGATGCCGATAAGCTAAAATACAATACTGAAAGTGCAAGTGTAAGCGAAACTGTTGAAGCCACCATTCTTATTGTTGCTGAGACGAGTGATATTGAGGCTGATTAAGAACCTACATGAGTGACCTGTTGCAATATAATAACGATCAAGTTAGGGCTGGTGGTATCTTTGAGCTGCATAATACGCCTACTATTAGTGTGAATGAGGATGACATGTGTTCAATAGCTACAAATATTTGTGATATGAATCGTAAAATGCCTGAGGGTAAGTTTGTGTTGGTGGGTGATGATGGGGTACCTTTTAAACCTATGAATGTTGACACTCAATCCACTAGGGATGTTGTTAGGGATGTAAACGGTGCTCCAAAAGCTTGGAATGATGAGAATCCTAAGGGGGATGTTATGGGGGATAAGAATGTGACAAATGAGGTAACTAGCAATACTTTGTGGGGAATGATTAGTAATGAGGTTGGTACTCGGAAGGTTAACTTTTAATCTTTTAAACGAGTAAACCTGCTAACGAAAAGGCTAAAGTTCAAATCTCGCTGTAATCAGTTTTGGAAGTTCATTCGAGGTTTGGTTTCATCTTATATGGTTATTTTGTGGGAAAGAGAGTCGCATTCCTAGTGGTTGAAAACTATGTGAGGAATGCATGGAAAAAGAATGGTATTGTACGAGTCGTGATGAATGCAAAATATTTCTTTTTTTTCAAGTTTTCTTTGGTTGAGGTATGAACGGCGTGTGGAGAGTGGACCATGGTTTATTTGATATGTTCCTGTCGTTTTGAAGAAATGGACGCCTAACGCAAATCTACTTAGAGAAGACTTGAATCCAGTTCCTATTTGGCTTAAACAACATGGTATCCCTATTGTGACGTTTATTGAGGATGGATTGAGTACAATGGCTACTAAACTTGGTACTCCGATTATGTTTGATTTGTATACGAGTTTTATGTGTTTGCAATCATAGGAACATTTGGATTATGCTCGTGCGTTTATTGACATTCGAGCTGATCGGGAGCTTAAGGATGAAATAATTATTGTTATTCCTAAGGTAGAGGATGATGGGGAGGTTATTCATACGGTAAGAGTGGAGTATGCATAGTAAGAGTGGAGTATGCATGAGGACCGCTTAGGTGTGAAGTGTGAAAGGTTTTTGGTCATGATATGACATGTCCACAACGTATTGTTAAAGTTTCAAAGAATCAAAGCAAGAATACTGATGGATTTCAAAAACTGCCTAAAAGAGCTTATGATGGTCTGATATTAGGTTTAAAAGTTCAGTTTAAGCCAACAAAACAAGTTTATAAACATATTTCTAAAAGGAATGATGCTCTCTCAAGTGGGACAAAAAATTAAGTTGAAACGAAAAGACAAGAGGCAAGTACTTCTAACCCATTTAATGCACTTTATATGGTTGAAAATGATGATGATCTAGTTACAAATAAGGGAAATTTGAAGTTAGCTAGAAATGGGGTCAATTCTGATGTGGTTGATTCTTCCTATGGGACGTATACGGTTGAGTCGAGTACCTTTAACGTGGCATCTAATGAAAGTGAGGTGTATAATGAAAGTGAGATGTATAATGAAACTACAAGTTTTATGGCATCATTGAGTTCCAAGGTTAATAAAGGTTTTAAAAGTGGCAGTCGTGGGAAATAAGAGTTTGTATGAAAAAGTGGAAAGAGACTTATGATGAAGACCCGTACAATGATGATGACTTTGAAGATTGTGTTTCGCTGATGCTCGACTGGCGTTTGCTAATGCTTTTGACATTAGTCTTTGTCGTTAAATTAGATAGCGTATGTAGTAGTCTCATAAGTTTGGCATGTCATTCTTATGATATGTTAGGTTTTAAGCACTGTTGGTGCGTCTGTTTTGCCTGATTTTTGATTGAGATGTAAGATTCACCCATATCCTTTGTACTTAATTGGGTGTAATAAACTTTATTGGGAAAACCTTTTACAAAAAAAAGTTGAAATAATAGATAACTTACTATTGTTATTTTAGAGAGTAGTCGTGTAAAGCTAGTGATTTATAAGGTTACATGCATGAGTCTTGCATGATGGTCTAGCCGTAGGGTTCAGATTTTACATGTCAGGTTATCGAAGGAGGATCAAGTGAAGTTTTCTCTTGAAGCAAAAAAACAAATCAATGTCTATTTTATCAGGACCTAATGGTGGCTATTCAACTCATTTCTATTTTTTGATCTGTTTCAATTTCATTGATACACTACTGGTCAATCCATCTCTTAAAAATAGTGGTTAAATAGTTGAGTTTTTTTTGTAGAGAGTTTCTCCGATAAATTATATTACTTTAAAAATATAGTTAAGTACAACGAATGTGGGTGAATCCTACATCTCAGCCCAAAACTAGGAGAAAACAAACGCACCAACTGTGCTTCAAACCTAACCTATTATAATAATGACATGCCACACTTATAAGACTTACTATAAATTCTATATAAGTTGACCACGAAGATTAATATCAAAAGCATTAGCAAACTTCATTTGAGCATCAGTCAAACCAGGATCATCAAAGTCACCATCATCGTACGCGTCTTCACTATGACTTTCCTGCCATTGTTCATACAAGCTTTTATTCCCCCCTCTACTGCCACTTTTAGAAGCTTTATAAACAGTGAAGCTCGTAGAAGCCATATAAGTGCCTGTTTCATCATATACCTCTTCCACTTCGCTATCATTATCCTCATTAACCAGATCATCAACCTTTATATAAACCACATTAGAAGAATTAAGAAGCATTGATTTAGAAGGTTTTAACGGTTTACCATCATCATCCAGTAACACAAGCTTCCCCTCAATCATCTGACTTTCCATATCATTAATCCTTGCAACCAAAGGTGTATTACTTGGATTACCAGATGTTGAACCAACCAGATCTTGTTCAAATTTCTTACCTGAATTTGACGATCCCCAATTTGATCCAAGCTCATCATCTTCTTAATCGAATTAAGCGCATCAAAAGGGTTAGTAGAACTCATCACTTTTCTAGACACTTTAGAATTCTTTTTCATGCCACTTGAACTAGCACTATTCTTTTTAGAGACGACTAGACAAATTGGTTTCTTAATCTTAACATGAACCTTAGAACTCACATTTGTACCATGAGAAGAAAAGGGATATTGGAAACCATCATGGTTTATATGTTGTTTCTTGGGTTTTTCAACAGCCCGTTTTGGACATATCATATCATCATGCCTAAATACCATACACACACCACATCTAGGTGGTTCCCATTCATATTTCACCCTCATTGTGTGAAGAACCTCTCCATCATCTTCCACATTAGGAATATCAATAATCATATCCTCCTTTAACTCCAGATCAGCCCTAATATCAATCAATACACGAGTATAATCCATATGACTCCATGACTGGAGACAGATAGAACTTGTATATGAATCAAGCATAATTGGGTTACCAAACTTAGCAGCCATTACTCTTAATCAATATTCGATAAATGCCACAATAGAAATATCATGGAATTTACCTAAATGGGAACCGAATTCAGATATACCTTAAGTAAATTAGCAGTTGGCGTCCATTTCTTCATGATGATAGATGCAGATTGAATAAACCATGGACCATTTTGTGGAAACTAGAAGGAGGGTTGAATAGTTTTTACCGTTTTATAAATTAAAACTTTGATTGTCTACTTATGTGAAATAAATAGATATACACGTATGTATAAGATAGCGATGTAATAAGTAAGTAAATGCGTAATATAAATAAGTAAAGATAGGAAAGATCAAACCAAAGACACGATGATTTAAAGTGGTTCGGCTACGAAGCTCCTCTTCGCCTACTCCACTCCCCGATTAACCGACTCGAGAGTTTTCTTCACTATGTCAACAAGCTCCCTTTAGGCGGAGAAAACCGTAGACGTCGCTTATATTTTTTCCGGTACTAAGCTAAATACCGAGTTCTACTTCGAGATAGAACCAATCTAACATACTACGTATTTTAAGGTCTAAAATAAAAACCTATCATACACATATAATAACACAAGACAACTAGATGAAGGTGGATAAATATCACAAGTGTGATGACTCAACTAAACTAATAACGCTTCAAGTTGAAGTCTTTTTTATGTTCTTCACTAAAGAGTTGAATAATTGGATCACTTGTAATGGATTATATAACAATTATAATGATCAAAGAATGTATGAAAGAAAATAAATATGCCAGAGAAAAGACGGAAAAAGGGTGAAGCAAATGAAAACAGTTGGTTCCTATTTATAGGCAAATTTGAAATTCAAAATCTGGCCCAATCTGATAGCTATACGGATCCACAGATCTGCCGTAGCCTGGATCCGTATGTGGTGATGGTAGATCCGTGTGTAGCAGCTAGTTGTTATTTTGTCTTTTAGTGATTAACCCTAAATCTTTAGAAAATATTCTTATGTACTTAAAAATCAGATTTATTAGATTCTTTTAAAAGAAATTATTTCTTAACATGAAAATGGAAAGATTTTCTAGATTTGGAAATATTATTTCCATTTATGGTTAATCCTATTTTGTCTTGTTGATTAATACAACTAGCTTATAATTAACCATGTGTTCACTTGAAATAATTTGATTAGTGATGGTTTATGCAAATGATTAAATTTGTATGCAAGAAAAAAAATTATTTGATCATTATCTATGGTTTATAATGCCATATTCATACCTTAAGTGATTTATCATCGTCAAGTAAAATTACGACTAAAAAACTTGTTTACGTAAACTTATACGTAGTATGACCTTATATTTGTTATTATCAAAACTCGAAGATCATTATATATAAATATCGTTTTTACGCGAATATTTGTATTAACAATCTCCCCCTTTTTTATGATGACAAAATATAAACTCATAGTGATTAAAAGTGTACTAAATTAAGTATTTAGTAGTTGAGTTTATATATCTTCTCCCTCTTTTTGTCAAAGCAAAAAGTATTGTAGAGGCGCGGTTGCAAAACGTATTTGACGAATGCAAAGTAACGGCGTGACGAATGTAAAGTAAAAAATAAGACGTATTGCAAGTGCTCCCCCTTGGTGTATACTCCCTCTTGTTTGGGGCACCAATGAATCGAGCTATGAAGGCGTGCTACAAAACAAAGTTAGTAGACGAGCAACTATGTATATATATATATATATATATATATAGGAACTCTAGTCATTTTCGCTGGCTTCCAGGCGAATACATCAAGGTTACGCCTTAGTAGACCGCACAGCTCCGTTCGCCCTTCATCTGTTAATGCATAACCTATTGCTATAGTTTGTTTCGGATATTCTGTGTGTATTGCTACCTTAATCTACTTGGTTGATTACGGGTTGCTGTGTTCCTGGTCCTAAGACCATTGTACACTCTAGCGGGATAATCATGCTGCTCTGTAATGTGACCGTTCCACCCGTCACTGGGAATTTTAGCATTCCGTGAGCTGTGGATGGGACTGCCTGGATCCTCCTTACCCCTGGCCTTCCTATGATTCCGTTGTATGGAGATGGTGACCTTACAACCATGAAATTCATCCATGCGGAAGTTGAGTGTTCCTCATCGCCTATTTTTACAAGCAGCGATATCCGCCTTAGCAGCCATATTATTTCTCCACTAAACCCAACCAGTGGTGTGGTTGTGGGGACCATTTGGCTTTTGACCTCCTGGCGGAATCTGTTAAAGCAGTGTTCATACATGATTCTAAAGAGGAGCCTTCGTCGACATACATACGGTAAACGAAATGTCCTCCCATCTCATCCTCAATAAGCATGGGACCCTCCGTCCCATCCTCCTCCCCTAAGGGCAGGAAGGAGATCACTAAAACCTGAGAGAAGGTTTGGGTAATCCTTTATTTGGCTACCCTCTGCCATGGCTGTACCATCAAGATTGCCAGCGGTTTGTCCTTTCCTGAGGTTTCCCCTTTTTTTGCCGCTTTTGCATGATCTTTCCCATTGCTTTGTTTTAGTTCCTTGATTAAATGTGACAGCTTTCCTGCTTTAAGCTAGACGTGGGCAAAAAACCCGGTTTTTAAACCGGTTCGTCAAACCGACCCGAAAACCGAACCGGTCAACCCGGTTTTGACCGGAACCGGTTCCGGTTCTTGGCCAAACCGGTGGTTTGGAACCGGTTTGGGGTTTTTGCGTGTGCATTGGTTCGTCGACCGGTTTTTGGAACAGGCAAACCGAAACCGAACCGGTTAACCGGTTCCAAACCGGTTCGGATTTATTTTTTAATTTTTTTTGTTTCAAAAAGGGGGGCCCCCCCCAGGATCAGCCGTTAGCAAAAGCTTTGAAACAAAAAGATAACGCCGTGGAAACTAACATAGTTGGGTTACGAAAGTTTCGAGCTCCGAATCATTATATTTTAGGAGTTATTTACATTTTTGTGTTTTTTTAGGAATTTTGGACTTTTGTTTTTAGCATAACTTTTGGCCCGTTTGTCTTTTGAGGCTCATTTCAATTTTGCTTTCCTATTCCATAAGTGTATTGTAACCCTAGCTATTCAAGTAAAAAAATACAAAAAGTCCAGTGTTTTTTTTGTCAGTTTTGCTAAAATTACCCTAATAATCGGTATTCGTATGAATCAACAATTGTTGGAAGGATCAATCCTGGTATTCGTTAAAATCAACAGATCGATTTGTGTTATAATCTTGTTTTAGACTACAATAAATTTTCACTTTGTCGTAAAGCCAAATTTCTTTGGTGTTTTTGTGACGAGAGTGAACCTGTCCTGCTTCGCTCCGCCCTTTGTTGTTTCAGAAGCCTAACCTTTTTGAAGTTTTTGAGCTTCTGTCCAACTTCTGATGTTTTCACAAAGAAATGACTCTTCCGATCGCGACTAAATCGCCACCTCACCTCTTAAGGAATGCTGTAGTCACCCACATTATTTCATCTACTACTGGAATTTTTCATGTAAACGTTTGATTAATACGGGTTGGTAATCCCGTGCATAAATCCTGAGATTTTCATGCATTCTGGAGCTCCCTTCACATCCCTGCATTCGAGCTTGTACCTCCGCACAAACTCTTCCGTGGATTCCCCATCTCTTTGTTTGATGTTGTGAATTTTGACCGGATCTTTGATGCGTTTCTTCTGCTGGAGGTAGTTATCTAGGAATGCTTTCTTTAAGTCATCATAACTATCAATGGATTCCTGGGGAAGGTCGTCAAACCACACTCTTGCGTTTCCAGTAAGTGTGGAATTAAACATATGACACCACGTTGGCATTGCCTACGTTCCCGTCATAGCGCCGCCTGGAAGATTTTTTAGTGATCCTTCAGGTCTTCAATTGTAAGCCTTAAAATATGGTGACATTATCCGAAATTACATTAGAATCATTTTATAGAGTGACATATAGGGACTAATAATGACTAAGTATGATAGTTGTATGTCACTAGTACTATAAATACCCCCTCCATACTTCCATGGAGGGGTGAAGCTCACATTTGTAAGTGTGTAAGTGTGTGTGTTTTCTCTCAACACACACATCTTCCCATATCATATATTTTTCTCTCTAATAATATGGATACTTTTCTTTTCCATTTTACCAAGCCTCCGGATCTTGTGTTATAAGGTGAATCGTGATAACAATTGGCACCAGAGCATATGGGGGGGGGGGGAAGTCCAGTTGTTTATCTAACTGATTATTGTGGTTAAATAAGCACAAATTCTGGGTTAGGTTGTATTATTTTTTTGGTTCGAAATATACCAAGAAAATCAAGATTAGATCTTTGTTTTGTGGTTAAAATTGTTTAAAGATTTTGTACTTTCGGGCTTAGATCTATCCCTTGCATCATTACTAGGTGGTTTTAACATTGATGATTTCTTTTGGAAAGATTCCAACTCGACGTTGAAGAGTCATATCAACCATCCGCATTGTGAAGCAAAAAAGAGGGGTACGGAATCGGGGTTTAAAACAAATGTTCCTACAAGATGGAACTCCACTTACCATATGTTCCTAAATGGTTTAAAATAATAATCTACTTTGATGTATTTTCATGACCTTTTGGCTAATAAGAATAGGTGTCATCGGTTTCCTGCTGAGAATTGGGTTATTATTGAAGGTTTAACCCAATTACTTGAAGTGTTTGAAAATGCCATAAAATTTTTATCGAGGGTTTACTACCCAACATCTCTATTGGTACTTCAACAGATTGTCTTCATGACTACCAAATTAACCGAATATGAATTTGAGGGAGTATATTTGCAACTATGGTTAAACCAATGAAAGAAAAACTTAAGAAGTATTTTGAAAGAATGCCACCGATAATTACGTGTGCAGCCGCTTTAAACCCATGTTTTAATGTGCACGGTGTAGAGTTTCTTATCGAGTCGATAAGTATGGATTTGGAGTTTTTTTATGATAGTTATGCAAGTAAGGCAAAAAATGGTTCACCGACTCGTTCGAAGGTTTGTATAATATTTATTATACAAAATATGGTAACCCAACAACAACCGAATCAAGTAGTGGGGGTGGGGGTTTTTCATCGAGGGCGAGTCACAGGAATCAAGTGACTACGTTGCTAAGGCGGTTGAAAGAACATAAAAACAAAAAGGCAAGGAGTGATCCTTTATTGTCCTCTGAATATGAGCGATATGTTCATTCAGATTTTGTCACACATCTTCTAACAACGGAGTTTGAAACTTTTGATGTCTTAGGTTTTTGGAAGGCAAAGGAAACAATGTTTCCTGTTCTATCCCGTATGGCCACGGATTTACTAAGCGTCCAAGCTATTTTGGTAGCTTCTGAATCTGCATTTTCAACAAGTGGGAGGGTGTTGTCAATCCGAAGAACAAGACTCACTCCGGCGTCCTTAGAGATGTGTGTGTGCTTAAAAGATCACTTGGACACTCAAGAGCGTAAACAAGACAAATCCACTCTTGAAACCCCGGTAGACTTTGAAGAAGAGATCTTGGATGCCGAGGTGCAAGCAAATAAAGCCATTCCACTATCTGATGAAGAAATTGCACTTGATGCTGCTAGTAGCGAATGTTCTATGTCCAGACCCGATTCGGGAGGAGAAGAGGCTGAGGCTGAGGCTAATTATGGTTATGATGTCTATCATGATGATTACTAATTGTCGATTATGATGTTGTATTTTCATTTCTGATGTATTATGTTGTATTTTCCTTTCCGATGTATTTCGTTTCCGATGTATTAGGTTTTCTATTAAATAAAAGTTGAAGTTTATTCAGTTTATTGCGTATAAATCCACCAAAAATGAAAAAAAAACAGTTCAAACCGGTTCGGGAGGTTAACCGGTTCTGAACAGGTAGGACCGGTTCGAATTTCAAATCGCCCAAAACCGGTTCCAAACCGGTTTGGGTTTTTCTCAAACCGGTTTTGAAAGTTTCTGGACCGAAACAGGTTCTTGTTTGACTGAAACCGAACCGAACTGGTTAACCGGTTTGCGCAGGTCTACTTTAAGCATCTCCTTGATTTGCCTCTTTAGATGCGTGCACTCATTAGTGGTATGCCCTACTTCCCCGAGGAACTCACAGAATTTGCTAGCATTCCTTTTTTCTACCGAGGTTGTCATTGGCGGAGGGGGTTTGAACTTTCCTTTATCTAAAGCCAAAATTTCTTTCAGTGTTTTTGTGAGGAGGGTGAACATGTCCTGCTTTCGCTTGGACTTTTGTTGATTTTGAAAGCCTCATTTCTTGAAGTTTTGCTTCTGTCCAACTTCCTGCTGCTTTAATTATGGAAATGACTTCTTCCGCTCATGACACCTCACCCTTGAGGAATGTTGTAGTCACCCTCATCATTTCGTCTACTGACTTTGGAATTTTATCATGTAGACGTTTGATTCATTCGAGGTTGGTGATTCCGTGCATAAATCTTGAGATTTTAATGCATTCTGGAGCTCCCTTCACATCCCTGCATTCGAGCTTGTACCTCCGCACAAATTCTTCCGTAGATTCCCCATCTCTTTGCCTGATGTGATGAATTTCGACCGGATCTTTGATGCACTTCTTTTGCTGGAGGTAGTTCTCTAGGAATGCTTTCTTTAAGTCATCATAACTATCAATGGATTCTGGGGGAAGGTCATCAAACCACACTCTTGCATTTTCGATGAGCGTGGAATTGAACATATGACACCATGTTGGCATTGCCCAGCGTTTCGTTTTTTCGGCAGCCTAGAAGATTTTTAAGTGATCTTCTGGATCTTTACTTCCGTCCTATGTCTTAATGTGACTAGGAATTCTAGTTTTTGGGAAATCAAAGTAAGAGATCCGGGGCGTGA
Organism: Tanacetum coccineum; assembly: GCA_026074375.1. NCBI lineage: Eukaryota > Viridiplantae > Streptophyta > Magnoliopsida > Asterales > Asteraceae > Tanacetum > Tanacetum coccineum. Next base: position 32,236 of record BQNB010044428.1, read on the forward strand.
AAGGACCCGTTTCGTCACATACCCACGGTTGGGACAGATCATCCTCCTCAATACTTGACTTTTGCCTTTTTGATTTTGACTTCCAATGTCCTCCTGCGCTACCTTCACTTTCTGACAGCGCTTCTGTCCTTCGTGAGGATGCTCTTTTGTTATGATGTTTTTCAGAAGCAAATAATGTTTCTCTAGAGCGAGAAATCTGGTAACAGCTTTCAGTATCTCTGCGACTGCTGTGGTATGACCGACGCCTTGAGTCGTTCGAGTATGCGGACATACTCTTCCCCTTGTCTCCTAGCCTGTGGAATACACCATTCTCTAGTCTTTTGAACACCGTTTTTCTTTACGAAACTCTTTTCCTCGGGGATTCAGATCGACCGCGCCTTGGCTCAGGGCTTCCGGATGTTCTACGGATACGTCTAGATCCGAGCCTTTTTCTGAGGTCCCTTCTTCTGCTCGGTGTCCCTGACTCGGAGTGTTGTGAGGCCTCCTCAAAGTTAAGACGAGCTTTTACAGCCTTGAGCTTCTATTGTTGTACCTTCTCTTGGTGCACCTTTTCAACTATGATTGGCAAAGATGATGGTAGTTCTTGTCGCAGTACTCTCGCAGGGATGCATCGGAAGCTGGCCTGGCCAATTCCTGCGAGGTTTGTTCCTTTCCTAGCGTATTCTGCACGGCGGACATGGGTTGGCTAAGGGGGGTTTGCTTGTGAGTGCTCATGATGAGTATTTTAGAAAACGCGGTTGTATTTGCAGTCCCACAGATGGCGCCAACTTGTTAGTACAAAATGTGTGGCGAGGTGTGAGATGGATCGAGGGCGCTTATTGGGCCAGGCCATTAAGCTATTGATGAGTCGGATCTTGTACCTAACCAAGTAACAAAATGATTTCCTGCACAAATGAGAGTAAACCGTTAGCCTTACCGTGGAGGCGGACCCCACGATTAGACTCTGGCGTAAGAGTAAGAAATCATGTCAGGAATATGTGTGTGTATTGAGAGGAGTTAGGAAAAAAGTATACCATTTTATGTGTCAGAGGTCCCTTTTATAGGTGAGTGAAATACTAGGTTTTCCTAGTATTTCGCTTGTTTCGTTAGTGGCCGGAGTGGGACCCTTGTCGGGCAAGGTTATGTTACTATCGTGTCTACGAACGCGGATTACCTTCCGTAGGTGGTTTGCTAAAGCAGCTTGCAACCGGTCGGAAGCATCTTGCAACCGGTCCCGCGTCCGTACTTATTACATCTGGGATGGTGGAGCGCAGTGTGAGGACACTAGGCGTAAGTATTTGTCTGGTTACTTGTTTAGTGGGCCAAGTCCCATTGTCGAACATGACTGTACCGAACGTACGATGGGGAAATGAAACGCAGGCGAGATAGGGGTACAGAGACAAGAAACGCACGAGAATAAACTGGAAACGTGGTGGTTGGGGATGGGACTGTTTGGGACAGCAAAAACAAGCACGGAACCTACAACCCAGTACACATCAAGGCCTGTAATGCCTCTTATTACGACATCCAATCAATATAATACTCAATACCTAACTCAAAAACCGTAAACAACACACCACACATCTTCACCAACTACACGAAGCACACACAGCTACACGTACGATCTAGCACACGAGATGCAGCACTCCAAAAACAACCCTACAGACTCTGCTGTTTGCGAGACATAGTTTGAGTCTAGGTAAGTCTAGGTATTTCCGGGGTGTGTCCAAATGTATTTTTATCGCGAAACGTAACCCTTTTACGTGACCAATAAAAATAAAATACGCAAAGTACATAATTATCCTCTTAATAATTATTTCTTACTAGGTTGATGTAAACCCCAATTTATTTTATGACCGTTTACATTAATTGATTATTTTTAGTCTACGCGATTTAACTTAAAGGTAATTATTAAAAGTAACGCGTATCGGACTAAAATAAATAGTGATCATTAATAGAGTCGTACAACGACATGAAAAATGAGAAATGTTACAGAAATGTTAAAAAATTTAATGCATGGAATCTTGCTATTTTAGGGTTTAGGGTTTATAAACATGTAATGCTAATGTTTTAAAAACGTAACATTTAAGTAATATAATTGCTCATTTAATGCTAATGTTTTAAAAACGTAAATAACATTGATCATACATTAAAAACGTAAATAACATTTAAGTAATATAATTGCTCATTAAATGACTGCATTTAATGTGTTCATGTAACCACTAATTTCTATAATTATGGAGGCTAATTATGAAAGAAATTAATAGGCCCATTAATTTCCATTGACTATAGTTTGGGTAAATCCCCTATAAATAGGGACCACAATTGCATTGAAAAACACACAGAAACATAAACACTTATTCTTCTCAATATCCAGCTTCATCACATTCACACTTTTTTGCTTTCGTTTTGGTTCTCAGTTTTAGATATCATGTTATGAGTATCATCGTAAACCACTTCTACCATGTTTTCATACTAATTTATTCATGTTTCTGTAGGTTGGTACATTGGCTACGATTAAATCCTTAAAAAAGGTATGCCTCCTTTTCTCAAAACCCTAATGATGAAAGTATGTTATATTTTTTAGACTGTGTATATATATGTTGGTTTCTTTGCAGCCTTGCATAGCGGGTTTCATGAAGCCTATAAACTCCACTCCCCCACCAACTCCACCACTACACCACCATTCACCTCCACCAACGAGCTCATCCATGATTGTAACCCCATCAACACCGAAACCCACCACCACCAAACCCCTCTACCACCGAATGCCGCCACTATTGTAAGCCATAAAGTAAAAGGTCTAGCTGGTCCACGAGTGAAAAAGCAAAAAGAAAAGAAGAAAGCCAGCGAAATTATATGTTGTGCTATTAGAGTTTTCATGATCTTGACTTTATCAAAGATTCATATATTCATATGTAATTTTATTTTATTTTTTGTTTTTATTTGTGACTCGGGTTTAAATAAAGAAGGCAAAAGGAGGAAATAAATATTGTGATTTTATCTATCTATACTTCTATACTAAGGATATTGCTACAATTCTTGAATGTGAATGTGAAAAGTGAAAACTGAATGTATTTTAGGAAGGAATGAAAACTGAATTTTATTATATGAAACACAATAAATTGTAACAACATTTGAATAATAAATTCAGTCATCAATACCATTATAACATTATAATAGCCCATTTAATTTATCATTGTAACGGCCTTCAATAATTATTAAAAAGTGTAACTGTTAAAAATCATTACTATCGATAATGATTATTAAAAATGTGTAACCGCATCCACCATATAAATCCACACAAACCATTTCATATCTCCCACACAAATGTTATTTTACAACGAAAAATAATCTCTCAGTATACCATCACTTTCACTTCTCAACTCTTACGGGTACTTTCTGCAGATATTCTTTATATTTTTGTTAGAAAAACGCTTATTTTGAACGTTATAAGAAATATTTACCACAATATCACATATCGTTAATTATCTGCAGCTAGAAATTACCGGTGCTATGCACGGGTACTCGTCTAGTATAGTATATTAAATACTTCTGCTTTGTGTGTTGTGACGCCTAATTGAAGCTACATTTATAGCGTCTACAGCTATCCAAAAGTTACCAAATCTAAGACTGAATGTAGTGGTAACCGCAGAGGACACCGCCACGTCAACGCCAACTCAGCTTTCTCTCTCTTAGACCACACAGTGACCAAACACATGTAGTGGTGACCGCAGAGGACACCGAACAAGTTTTTTTTAAAAACATTACATTAATAATTAAACATTTTACAAATTAAAATACGGAAATAAAAATACACGGAAGAAAAGACGGAAAAAAAATTCGGATGATAACCGTTTTTATGTAACGGCTTCAGGATTTTGGAAGGTTTGCGGTAGGTGTTTAATTTCTTTTAGTTTATGTGTTTTCTGTTAATACAAATAATGTCTAAAAACGTTATTTATATTTTTCGATCTCTCAACGTTTTTGATAATAACAAAATGTTAAAACTTTTACAGATAAATTTAAAGTTTACAAATTATTATCGTAAAATTTCCATTTCTAAGATTTGTAATCTCTTAAGGTATGGACAACAAATCATGTAAGCTATGATTTGTGAACAAAAAAATATTTTTATCTTATCTTCACATTTTTACAAAAGAATTTCACAAAATTCATTATACAAAATATTTTCTATTAAGAAAGTTTTATTAAAAACTTAAAAATTTGAAATTTAACTTTTCCTTCCAAAATGAAGGGTTTCTTACCAGATAAACATTCCCCACAAAAAGACAAATAAACAGAGCGTAGTATACTGGGGCGGCCCCCTTATAGGCATGACGGCCCCCAGATATATTTGGGACCGCGGGATCCGCCCTCTGGGAACGTGGGTTTTAATGACTATAAATATGCTCTATTCTTTGCAGAGAAAATCAGGACCTCTTAGATCGAATTTTCAGATTATACCTTTCTAAAATCTTATATCTCTCTATAAATCTCTTGGATCACTAACACTCTTAGATCTTGTTTCAAGTGATCTAATATCTTCTTCTATCTCTTCTTTCTCATTCAAATGCAGAGAGAACATTCGTATTCGCCAAGAAATGAAGATGGTATTTAGTGATCTCTCCTAATCTTTTTCATAAGTATCAAATCTTATTGGAATTTTCTTGTGGTATTTGTGTTGATTCAGATTGTGTGTAATTCGGTAGTGTAGATCTAGTGATTGTGTATTGATTGTGAAGTGGTAGATTGGTTCTAGCTAAGATTAGGAATCGACATTTAAGCGTAGTGTCGGAAACAACGTGAAGCGACATGTAAAGGGTTTTCTCACGCCTAAAGGGAGCTTTTTGCATAGTATATCTCGAGTAGGATATCGGCAGAGTGGAGTGGTCTGAAGAGGTGTTTCGTAGCCGAACACTCATAAAATCTTGGCGTCTTGGGTTTGATTGTTTCTTTCCTTCTCTCATTATTTAATTGTCATTGTATTAGCTTTAGTTTAGATTATTTATATTGTTTGTTATATTGTGAATTAGTTAAACATAAAACTCGTATCTAATTATTTGAAGCAAACTTTTAAAAGTAAAAGAACTGTTAAACTATTCAACCACCATCTAGTTTCCACAATTGTTATCAGAGCCAGGTCACTCAAGATTTTAAAATATTACTGTATTTAAAGCTTGGTTCGATCTATGGAATTCCGTCAAATATCTAGAGGGCAATCAATGCAAAGACCACCACTTTTTGAAAGTGATAGTTTTATTTATTGGAAAAATAGATTCGAGACATATGTTAAATCAAAAGATCTAGATCTTTGGCATGTTTGAAAAGAGCACACACTGCTTAAATGAAATGTTAAGTAATCAAAAACCCTCCGGTGATAAATTAGGTCTAGAGTTTAATTAATTTGAAGCATCATCTAGTGGAACTAAGGAAATAAATTTGGAAAGTCAAAAACAGGCTTCTCTGATGGAGGTCCCATAAATATGGGCGACCCCCTTAGTATGTAGGCGTCCCCCAAAGTAATTATGGGACCGCCACCAGTGGTTACACCTGGATATGAGAAAAGTGTGTCTTTTCAAAAATCTATTTTGGGTCCTAGACCAAAACACATAATAGTAAACAATGTCAAAGTTCCCGTTGCTAGTGATAATGAAGTTAAACAATTTTATAAGCCATTGTCAAAACCTGAAGTTGGATTTTCGAAACCTAATTCTAGATAAAAAAACTCCACCAACTAGAAGAGTCACAAATAATCATTATCGTCCTAAAACACCGCAACCAAAAAGAAACGTTGGTCGACAAAATCAACCTCGTGGCTTTCCCGTAACTTGGAACAACTTCCCACGTCAAAGTTACATGCCATGGGAAATGTGTCTTCCATTTTCACATCCCAACCAATTGCATCAAATGCAAGGGATGTTTAGCACTAACAACTTTGGACCCATGAGATATTGAGGACCAAATGTTAGAGGTGTTGCCTTATATAAATAGATATGCCTTGGAGTCGACTTAAAACCCGATGAGTGGATAAAGGATAGCAGATGCTCCAAACACATGACGGGTAACCGAAAGCTCTTCTCAAGCTACAAGGCATACAAGGGAGGCAATGTTATTTTTGGTAGCAATCTTCGCGGTAACATCATTGGCAAAGGTACGATTTCGAATGACTCTCTCAAAATAGATAATGTAGAACATGTAGATAACTTAAGATTTCCTTGTTATAGTATAGGACATATGTGATATACGGTAGGAGTACTTTCTCTGAACAAGATAGTGAAATTACTAAAGATGGTAAGGTCATAGGTAGAGGTATTAAGAAGAAAGGCTTATATGTGATAAAATTAGGTAATAAGCCTAAAGACCAAATTTTTCTAGCAACGATTGATGAAATTTCCACGTTGTTGGCTTAAGAGATTAGGTCACGCAAATATGCGTCTCATTCATTAGTTAGCATCTTGGAAATAGTTAGAAACTTTACTAAGCTTAGTTTGATAAACACTTCTGTGTTGCTTGCAAAATTGAAACAAGCTACGTAGTTCATTAAAGCTAAGAATATAGTCTCAACGACTAGATGCTTTGAACTCCTTCATATGGATCTCTTCGGTCCATCTGCCGTACGGAGTTATGGAGGAAACCGCTACACCTTAGTCATAGTAGATGACTACTCTAGTATTCATTGGACTAGATTCACCCCCAATAAGGACAAAACCGAAGCTTCGATCAATTCAAAATATTAGTAGAAAATTCAAAACTAATTGGATGTACAAATAGTTGTCAATAAGACCGACCACGTTATGAGATTTGATAATGAGGTGCAATTGGAGAGTTTTGTATTGCCAATGAAGTACACACTACTTCTCTGCTCACGCACTCCTCAATCAAAATGGACGTGGTTGAAAGGAAGAATAAGACACTACAAGAAATGAGTAGGACTATGTCTGAATGAGCAATCATTACCATAAAAGTTTTGGTGTAACGCAGTAGACACTTCAACATACATTCTCAACCGAATCCTAATTAGATCTATATTAGGAAAAACACCTTATGAACTCTTAAGAGGTAGGAAACCTACTATAGATTACTTTTAGGTTGTTTGGGAAGCAGTGCTTCATTTTAAAAAACTAAAGATACCTTACAAAGTATGCCAAGTATACGAAGTATCTTTTTAGGGTTACTCGCAAAATAGTAAAGGCCTCATAATACTTAACAAACGATACTAGGAAAAGTCGAAGAATATCACTCAAAGTGACATTCCGATGAAACTCCATCCACCGTCAAAGACATCAACTTGGTGGAGGTGACTTAGGATGAAGAAGAAGTCCCCAAATTTTTATAAAAGGTTACCGAAAGAAAAACTATAAAATGACATTGGAGGACTGAAACTTTAGAGATGACGAAAATGTCAATATTAAGGAATCTAGGAACCATCCCATTAGAAAATGTCATAGAAACCTTTAACCAAGAACCCTTAGATCACAGTCAAACCAAAAGTAAATGATTTTGTTTTATATCAAATTAGAACATAAGAAGCGATGAAGCCTTAGCGGATAAAAGTTGGATAGTCGCTATGCAAGAAGAATTAAAATCAATCTTTGCTTAACGCGTTTGGGAGTTAGTTCACTAACATAGGAATAAGACAATCATAGGAAAACTAGTGGGTGTTTAGTACAAGTTAGACGAGAACGGTAATGTTTCTCGAAATAAGGATAGGTTAGTTGCTCAAGGCTATAATCAACAAGAAGGGATTGATTATGATGAAACTTATGCCCAGTTGATAGATTGAGTTATTTAGGATAATATTTGCTATGCTTGTGCTTTAGATTTTAAAACTATTCCAAATGGATTGTTTAAAAGTGCATTCCTGAACGGTTTTATCAATGAGGAGGTATACAACAAAAAGGTTTTAATGTTATGTGGCACAACCTCCAGGATTTATTGACTTTGAAAAACCGGATCATGTTTTTATACGTAATAAAAAAGCTTTATACGGTCTTAAACAAGCACCCAAAGCTTGGTATGATAGATTAAAAGCCTTTCTTATTAAACATGAATATAAAATGGGAATGGTAGATAACACTCTTTTTACTAAGAAGAAAAGTTCAAACCTCATCATCGTTCAAATATATGTCGACGACATTATATTCGGCTCGACTTGTCAAGACATGTGTGATGAATTTGCCAAAATCATGCATGACGAGTTCGAGATGAGCATGATGGGTGAACTTAACTTCTTCCTTGGACTACAAATAAAACAAATGGAAGATGGTATTTTCTTTAATCAATCTAAATATATTAAAGAAATGCTTAAGAAATTTGGCTTAGAAAAGCTATACCATGAAAACCCCCTGTTCCTCCGATACCAAACTCACGAAAGACGAAGAGTGTGAGTCGGTAGATAGTCCCAAGTATCGAGGTATGATAGGTAGTTTATTATACCTAGCGACAAGTAGGCCCGATACCATGTTTAGTGTCTGCCTTTGTGCCCGCTTCCAAGAGGTTCCCAAACCTTCTCACCTTGAAGCGATTAAACGTATCTTTCGATACATTAAAGGCACTACGCACTTAGGATTATGGTATCCTAAGGGGACCGACATAAAAACAATAGTATATGCCGACTATGATCATGCGGGAGATTATGTGGACCGAAAGAGCACTAGCGGTATTTGTACGTTTGTAGGATGTTGTTTGACATCTTGGTTCTCGAAGAAACAAACCGCTCTTGCTATATCCACTACCGAAGCCGAATACGTAAGCGCCGGAAAGACATGTCAACAAGCACTATGGATGAAACAAGCTCTCATCGACTACGACATACGACTCGGCGACGTTCCGATCATGTGCGACAACAAAGGCACGATTGACCTTAGCAAAAACCCGGTGCAACATTCTCGTACTAAACACATCGAAATACGTCACCACTTTCTTCTGGATAATGTCTAGAAAGGACATATCTCAATCGAAAAAGTGTCGTCCGTCGACAACATCGCCGACATTCTTACGAAACCCCTTAAACGTGAATCGTTTAACTATCTACGTCTTAGTTTAGGAATGATGGAACACATTCTATAAATCGTATTAGTCTGCTTCTCTTTCTTCTGTCTCAAATCTAGTCCGCGTTCCATTCCGCGTCGTGACAATTCAACTACTTCATCCGAAGCTAGTTAGATATTTTTGATTTGCAAAATGCAGATTAAAACGTCACACCTCTTTGTAATTTTTTTGTCAAAACTAAGTCTAAAATCCCGCGCTGAGGGCTGCCCCCATATCCCCGATGGCCCCCAATATATTTGGGACCACCTGACAATACGAGACCGCCAACAGCAGATATCATATTTCACACTTAGTTAAAAAAAATTCAAATCACAAAACCAAACACACCTTTTCCTGTCTGCAGCGACGACACGAACTAACATCAAAAAACTCAAAATTCACCAAATAAAACACTAAGAAATTGAGATAAAATCAACACTACAATCATTCACGCATCACATAAGATCATACAAATGTATGTTAATTTTATCTATTTTTCTTTCATTTAATTCCAGGGTTCATGAAGACACACTAAAATTTAAATTTGGGGGGGGGGGATTTTTCCATTTTTCTTTTAATTTGTACAATTAAGACTAATAGGTTACAATGTATAACTAATAGCTTTCCGTAGAAATAGGTTTTGCATACATTATTAAAGTTTGTTGGAAAAATTGATTTTGACAAAACCCTAATATTTATTTCAAATCACTCACGTTAGGAACATAATAAAATTGTTGTTATGCATTGTTAATACAACTTAAAAACGTTTTCAAACACATGCATAATGATCTCATGAACAAAAGTCGAGATACATAATTCATATGTATTTTTCAACATGTTTGGATGAGCAAAATCAAACTAAGGAGCGTTTGGATTAACTCTTATAATTTTATTTAGGTCAAGTTAATCGTTACTCCACATTTGTCACATTGAGGCACACACTAGAAATATTGTCAATACAACAATACAAGCAAATGATAATAAAATGTGACCTCAATATTCTCTTTATAGGTAGTCATGCCTTGTAAATCATCTGAAGACTATAAAAATACAACACTACATTCCAATGATTTCCCATGAAGACCGTTCACCTATAAAAGAAAAACTAAGAAACCTTAAAAGTCGCTACATTCATGAGGGTCGGGTGGGTTTTAATGACTTTGCGGATCTAAACTATGTTCGGTCTTTGTTCAGCTTTGTAGAGTTTGAATGTCTTCTTGAAATCAATGACCAAATTTTTCCTCGTTTCATACTTGAGTTTTTTAGTCAATATCAACTAAACTATTCCGACGAAGGTCAAACGTTTGTCGAGTTTGTGATTCAAAATTAATTATTTTCTTACTCTCTTGAAGATTTTGCACAAATTCTTGACATACCTTTAACAATTTTTTTTCTTTTTTCTTTTATATACCCCCCAATTTTTTTTTCTTTAATACCATAGGGTGCGTGTGTCTTTACTGACAAGGGTCACTTGACGAGTTGGCTTATGTATCCCTACGAATGAGTTCCATATCAACTATCAATCTTTCTTCCTAGATGGACATCATTTCGTCTATTCAAATTGATCGAGAAGGTCAGTCCGTCGCATCCTTCAATGAGGAAAGAAATTGATGTTCATGAATATAAAATTCTTAAGAAAAATTTAAATTTAAAAAAAAAAATAAATAATACATCGTTGAAATTAGTGCCAACCTTGAAACCTTTAGAAGAAATTATCCGGGAAAAGGTTTTCTGTCTGGGGGGTAATCGAGACCATGTTCCCGCGTGTCTTTGTTACATGCTTTATTGTGTTGTACACTCCGAAAAGTTCAACCTTGCCTATTATATGGCAATATATATATACATACATATATATATATACATACATATATATATACATACATATATATATATATATATATACATACATATACATATACATATATGTGTGTGGGGGGTATATATATGAATAAACTCTTGCACAACTATTTTACTATAACTCCAAGCCGAATGAGTCAAAACTATACATTTATTGTATATGTCAAAAGATCATTTAAGAGATCGTAATACATGATGAAAATAGCTTTTACTTTGTATTAACAATGCAAGAATAATCATTTTAAGCATTCAAAATGATTGAAAATATGATTTGAAATTTTTCAAAAAAATTTATGTCCTAATATACAATGCACATTTGTAGATGACAAATACGATAGTTGGAAACTATGTTGATATGATTTAATTGAGTGAATATAATACAACTATCCCAAATCTTGATTTTTAGTATAAAATTGTAGAATCAAGACTTAAATTTAAGAAATAAGATGAAAATACTTACAATAGTAGTTGCTAATGACTTGAAAGTGATGGATCTATATTAATTAAGGCTTGAAATGAACTTGGCGGGAAGTGCAATCTTGGGTGGTGACAAAGTTAGTGGAGGTGTATTATTGGAGGAGAAGATGCAAGTGGTTTAAATGTAGGGTATGACTGACTGAGACATGGATCTACCAAACGCAAATACGGATCCAGACATGGTGGATCTGTAAATCCGTGGGTGGCTGAAAAATACACATGGATGAATTTCTCGCTAATTGAGCATTGGTGTTATCGTGTTGGCAATTGGAGAGGCTTATATATGTTATAAATATGTTGTGTTTAAATTTTTGGATTTGACGTCCAAGTTTTGAGCATTTTGTTGGAGTTGTCATGAATTTCTTGATGGAATTTCAACGTAGTCGATCATACTAGGAGTGTGTTAACTTTTAGCATGTAATTTTGACCATTGCTAATTGTTAATACAAATAATGTAACGTTATTTATATTTTTCGACCTCTCGATGTTTTGATAATAACAAAATGTAAAAACGTTTATGATAAAAATAAACGTTTATAAATTACTAATCATAAAATTCTATTTCTAAAATTAATCACTTAAGGTATGGATAAACAAATCATTAAACATGATTAGTGACCAATAAAATATTTTTCTTAAAACTTACATTTCTACAAAAGTGTATTTATAAAAAAATATAAAAACAAAATATTTATTTATAAAAGAAATGTATTATTAAAATAATAAGTTTAAAATCAGTTTTTTCTCCCCAAAATGGAAGGTTCTAAAACAGATAACACCTTCCCCACAAAAAGACAAAAAAAGGAGCGTAGTCTACGACGGCCCTTTATAGGCCTGGCGGCCCCCTTATATATTAGGGACCGCCGTCAGCATAACAGCTCTTTTTGTCCTCTATAAATACTGGGCTACCCATCTAAAAAATAGAACTTCTTGCTACGAATTTTCTTAGATCCACTTTTCTCTCTTCTTTCTTTCTTTCTAAAACACATATCTTGATCACTAACATACCTTGATTTTGGTTCAAGTGATTAATTCTTTCTTCCTCATTTCTTCTTCTAATCAAGTGCAAGAGAAGAACAATCGTATTCTTCTACATACGAATTGTTATCAAGTGATCTCTTTCTTCCTCCTCAAGATCACATATCTTCATTAAATTTACTTTGCGTTGTTGTGTAACTTGGATTGTGTGTAGATCAAATAGTGTTAATTGTGTACTGGTGTGACTTGGATTGTGTGTCAATCCAAGGGTATATATCTTGTGAGTGTATAAAGATTTAGTGAAGTCTTAGATTGGTTCTAGCTAAGATTAGAA